>CAKAOI010052175.1:20506-130139 GCA_916701655.1 Sebastiscus albofasciatus | reverse complement strand
GAGAGGAGAGAGAGAGAGGGAGAGAGAGAGAGAGGGAGAGAGAGAGGGAGAGAGAGAGAGAGGGGGGGAGAGAGAGAGAGGGAGAGGGAGAGAGAGAGATGCCCTGTTTCATTTCTTGTGCTGTCAACAGGCTTCGGCTGAGGGAGATGATGCGGAGGTCTCTAAGAGCAGCCGGTCTCGGCCGTCATGAGTCTGGCCCGTCATCCAGCGACCACCAGGACCCGGTATCACCACCCATCGCCCCACCAAGCTGGGTTCCTGACCCCCCACCCATGGACCCTGGTCAGTGCATCTCTACAAGACTGTATAATTAAGATGATCTTTGTCTGCTCTTTAGAGCTCTTTCAGACAGAGAATATCACTGCAACAAAAAAAATAAATGACACCCCTGCTTTAGTGCAGTGGAGATGTCACTACAAGGTATTTCAGCCAAAAATCTTGCTGTCCACTGTCCTCTTATTTAGAAATCCTAGTAGTGTGTACCTTGTAGCTGTATGTTAATTTGCCATTTACTTTGTAAGCATCAAGCCTAAGAGTGTGTGAGATTTCCAAAGATGTACAATCCTGACTCAAAGGGGTATAAACTGCCATGTTGTATGTGTTGTAAGCCTTAAAACTGGAGTTCTCAATTTGAATTTCATCTTCTCACTTGTACTTGTACCCACCCACGCCAGTGCAACCTCTTGAGTTGTTTTGCCGTAGTTGTCAGTCTGAAGGCGGCCTTACACAACTGTATCAGAAAGTCTGTGTGCGATCATGGATTTAACTCTCCTTCCTTGCCTTAGTGAATGAATCTAAGACTTTGCAGCGACGTGTTTCTTAACTAGAGTGAAATCTACAAAACTGTGTTTTTATTTTATCACCAGATGGTGACATTGACTTCATTCTAGCACCAGCTGTGGGTTCACTCACCACTGCCTCCACTGGGACTAGCCAGGGACCCAGCACCTCCACCATACCAGGTACATGACATCTTCGTCATAGAGGAGGAATGAGAAATAGCTGTGTCCCAAATCTGTACTATTTCTATACATTATGTACTACATAATGTTAGTTACTATACAAAAATATCAACATACTTTACCATTTTATACAGGAACAGGAAATGATACAATAAGTGTGACGTTGGTCGTCAATCAAACTACAACTTTGGAATGTCGCTGCCAATTAAACTTCACTAATGCATGACTGTTGTCTGTCATCTAATGGATTGTTCTCTCCACACGAGCAGGGCCGTCCACCGAGCCATCTGTGGTTGAATCTAAAGACAGGAAGGCCAACGCCCACCTTATCTTAAAGCTGATGTGTGACAGTGTTGTTCTGAGGCCACACCTACGGGAGCTACTCTCTGCCAAGTATGATTCTTCATGTGTATTTTATTCTATTACTTCTAAATGCTTACTGTACATTGTGTTTTTGTCCTGATTTATCTGCTCTTTTTAGTTTATTTGTCCCTCATGTGTATCGTTGTTGCTGTTGTTTGACAGGGATGCCCGTGGAATGACCCCATTCATGCTGGCAGTCAGTGGGAGAGCCTACCCGGCAGCCATCACTGTGCTGGAGGCTGCTCAGAAAATGGCCAAGGGTAAGTTAATAAGTCATCTTTCTGTTGTAAACTGGTTCGTCATTTGAAGGGAGACTGTTATGATTGCAAACCTGTGTTTAAATGCTTTCCTAATATTATGCACATATACTCTGTGAAGTTTGTGTGACCAACCAGCCACCGCCTCTGTATGTATATTCTGAGAAAAGGGTGTACTCTTTGCGAACCTGATGTAATTTTAAGTGGATAGGTGACAGCTGGAACATTGGAGGTTGTCCATGAGTTATGTGAATCCTGACCTATTTAGCTGCCCTGCTTACAACAGCCAACTACATGTTGTAACTGGCATTCCTCCCGTTTCCATATTTGTTCCTCAAATGTCTAACACAGTGGGTGACCCAGGCATCGCAGAGAAGGAGGATGCAGATTCTGTGTTCATGGAAATGATTTGCCCCTCGGGGACCAACCCAGATGATTCGCCCCTCTATGTTCTCTGCTGCAACGACACCTGCAGTTTCACTTGGACCGGAGCGGAGCACATTAACCAGGTCAGCCCTACAGGATGTCATTGCACTGAAATTTAGAGGAAAAGCTCTCATTAGAAAAAGTGATGTTGTAGATCGCTCTCAAGCAGCACTCATAAGAGTCTATTAACGATGGGAATTTTCTTAGATCATTTGTCAAAGGTAACACGAGAGCGTGTTAACGCAAATTTGTTTTAACGTCACTAATTTCTTTAACGCATTAACGCAACCTGCCTTTTATAGGTAGGTTGTAGTGGACTCAGTTTTAAAGCTAGAGTGAAGATACCATATGAAACTGGAGAACCTAAGGAATCCATTGGTACCAACCATGTCATAGTAGCTTGTCGGGAAGGAGGTTAAATAACGCTTCAAACTTGCGCTACATTTTGGTGAGGAAAAACTGGCATGGCCATTTTCAAAGGAGTCCCTTGACCTCTGACCTCAAGATATGTGAATGAAAATGGGTTCTATGGGTACCCACGAGTCTCCCCTTTACAGACATGCCCACTTTATGATAATCCAAATTTGTGATTAATTTGCAATTACTATTTTAATTGATTGACAGCCCAAATTTTAATGTTTAAAAGATAGTTATGTAACCGATAACTCGATGAGCCCTAAAAAAAGATTTTTAAAAAAGCGATAAAAAGATGATGTAATTTCTGCTACTTAATTGCCAGGCCAACTTCTGTAGCTTCAGTGCACACATGGAACCTCAATAATTTTGGAGACTGTGTTTGTTAAGCTCTTTAATATATAATCTTCAGTTGGACATTTTTCATGACAATGACTTTGCATTCAGGATATCTTTGAGTGTCGGACCTGTGGTTTGCTCGAGTCCCTCTGCTGTTGCACTGAGTGTGCGAGGGTGTGTCACAAAGGACACGACTGCAAGTAAGTCCTAATTTTGAGCGTGGCCTTATTTAAACTTTGTAAAGGTTTCAGTCTTTCGTACCGTTACTTGTATTCCACACTAGATTGTAGGTATGATCATAAATTAGCTTCTGTTCTTTCCCAGGCTGAAGAGGACCTCTCCCACAGCGTACTGTGACTGTTGGGAGAAATGTAAATGCAAAACACTGATCGCCGGCCAGAAGGCTGCTCGCCTGGATCTGTTGTACAGGTTACTCACAACCACCAACCTGGTCACAACACCAAACAGCAGGTAAGACTCCAGTGTTTTCTCTGCTGACCTTAATCTCTGCTTCACTTTTGTGATTCACAATTGGCGAGTAACTGGGCGTTTCCGAAGATACTTCATGTTGTGCAATTGAGGATGAAGTGATATTTCTGACTGATTTTTATTTCCATCTGCAGGGGAGAGCATATATTACTGTTCCTGGTGCAGACTGTTGCCAGGCAGAGTGTTGAGCACTGTCAGTACAGACCTCCACGCATCAGAGAAGACAGGAACCGCAAGGCTGCAAATGCAGAAGGTAGGTTCAGGATCCTTCTCGTATATTACCCACCCTTAACCATCAGTGCAAACTAATGACTTACACATTGTACAAGCATTTATTTATTTAAAAGGATCCCCATTAGCTAGGGCTCCACGATTGTGGCCAAAATGATAATCATGATTATTTTTAGTCAATATTGAGATCATGATTATTTATCATGATTATTCATACGTTTTAGGGACAGAATATAGTTATTGCAATAACTGTATTTAACAACATGTTGTGTGTGTGTGTGTGACTTTACTGACTGTGCCGCTGTGCACTGACGTAAAACCATCATGTGGAGGCTGCGTGCGTGCGTGTGTGTGTGGTAAAAATAATATATATAGATATATGCTGAGAACTGCACGCTTTGACCGGCTGCTGATAGACGGTGCATCTCTAGTTGTTACTTTAGGAAGCGCTTGATTTATGTAGCAGAGTTTTCTATGAGCAGAGCATGATTTTTATATATCAATATCACAGTCGATCATGTTAGTTTAATCGTGGGAAGCCGAAATTGTGATTGCGATTAATATTTCATTAGTTGTGCTGCCCTACAATTAGCTGATGCTAATGGTACCAACTAATATTCCTGGGGTCCAAACATTTATATGAAATAATGTTTCCGCTAACTGGTCTAGCCTGGAGATTTTTAAACCATTATTCCTTCAAGGCATCTGGTGCATGAAAAAATTCTTCTTTCTGCTCTTTCAGACTCTGATATGCCAGACCATGACCTAGAACCTCCCCGCTTTGCTCAGCTGGCTCTGGAGAGGGTCCTGCAGGACTGGAACGCCCTCAAGTCTATGATCATGTTTGGCTCTCAGGAGAATAAAGACCCGTGAGTATCACAGTAACACAGCACTCCCAGCATTAAAATTCGGTTGGCAATAAGAGCTTGGGCTTACTTTGTGGTGCTCAAAGAACTGAAAAATGCAACACAAATATTTACTATTTTTTGTTTGTCCTAGACTTAGTGCCAGCAGCCGAATTGCCCACCTCCTGCCTGAAGAGCAGGTCTACTTGAATCAGCAGAGTGGCACCATTCGCCTTGACTGTTTCACCCACTGCCTCATTGTCAAGTGTGCTCCTGACATCACTGTAAGTCCAGTTAGTCTGTCTGCATCAGCAACAACATGATTTTTTTCCTCCACGGTTTCTCTATAAAGTGCTGCAGGGATGTTTTTGTAGGCCAACCAGGAAGTTATCGCCCTGGTTCCTTCGACAAAAAGTCAATGGGGTCAGAAAATAATCTCTGTTTATGATACTTATATGTTTTGTTCAGCAAAATTATCTCCACAAATGAAGACCACTTTTATGATTTTTAAAGTGCGAATACAATCGCCAGAAGTAACAAGCTAACATTAGGCTATAAACAAACTACACCACGGTCGCATGCATCATTTAGCCACTTGTTAGCAGCCGCCTTTTTGAAAACATAAAAGCTTCAAAATTCACGAGTGAGGTATTTACTGATGTATTTTATATTGTAGAACAAAATGTTAAAATCTCTTTAGCTTGTGTAAACCACAGACCTTATTTCAGGCATATAACTAAAAACCCATTGACTTCCAGATGAGGGAATCTGAAGTGCTAAAACGCTAACTCATTTCTGGGTTTTAGAACTCATTCCTGAAGCACTTTATTCATTATACAACTAATCTGACACAATATAAAAAAACCCCCGAAATATCTGAGTAATTCTCGCTTAGGAAAACACTAAATGATACCACCTAAATATTACCAGTGGTAATGCATTTCTTCAGTTTTTATTGCTGTTAACAAGTCCTTGCTATTGTAAGTATTTTGGTCATCAGTGTTTTTTTGTTTTGTTCTCCTGTATTAGTTCATAGACACCTTGCTGGGCACACTAGTAAAGGAGCTGCAGAACAAGTACACTCCTGGCCGGAGAGAGGAGGCAGTCAATGTCACCAGGAGGTTCCTACGCTCTGTTGCCCGGGTATTCGTCATCCTGAGCGTGGAGATGGCTTCATCCAAGAAGAAAAAGTAAGAACACTCATCATTTAAGGGCAAAAAGCAGTGACGTAGGTTACCACAGTAATCTAATCAATAAGGTTATGAATAATGTGACCGCTAGCACTAGCTGAGTCAACGCTAGCCGTGCTAAGTTTGGAAATAACTGAAAGAGTTAGTTTGGATCTTTTGAATTGGGGTTGTATGTATACTTGCATGTTCTGTGAGGTCAAATGACTGTTTTTGTGAATGTAGCCTGGTGGCAGAAAACGGGAGTTGCTGTTCTATCACTGCATCGATGGGTTACTTTTGACTTTCAGATCCGAACTAATTTGGTGTCCACAGTAGTACATTTCTTGGCCTCTGTGCCGGTACTTCTGTCTGCTTCTCCAAAGGGAGCATGCTGACCTCCATCTAAGTTAGCCTGCTGTATGTAATACATTGACCATAATAATTTGTGTGTGTGTATATATATTGTATATGAAACAGCGTCATCATGCAGAAACTTACATCAGGTCACGTGGGAAAACATTTTCACGACATCGACCAAAATTTGAACGTTCAGATTTGAATACATAATGAACACCACTGGGAAGCTACAGAATGATGTAAAACCTCAAAAAAAACAAGACAAAGGCTCTAGGAATTAATTGTACCTTGAGTTACATCAGCATGTAACAATGGGATTACACAGTGACATCGATTTGACGTGCTCTTTTTTTAAATTCATGCAAATACTGATTGTCTTTTCTCAATTTTTTTCTTCACATAGCAACTTCATCCCCCAGCCCATTGGGAAATGTCGACGAGTTTTCCAAGCTCTGCTGCCCTACGCTGTGGAGGAGCTGTGTAATGTAGCAGAGTCGCTGATTGTTCCGGTGCGAATGGGTATAGCGAGACCAACTGCTCCATTCACTTTGGCCAGCACCAGCATTGATGCTGTTCAGGGCAGCGAGGAGCTCTTCTCTGTTGAACCGCTGCCTCCGAGACCCTCACCTGACCAGTCCAGCAGGTCAGTTGCTTTTAGTGCCTTTATTTCCCTCTCATATGGACTCCCTTGGTAGCTTTTGGGTTATTAAATTTCACTGTGTTATGGAAGATTGAAATGTGCTCATATTGTATCGGTTAGCCCCATGTTCATGTGCCAAAGCGAAGATATGAAATGTTTGAAATCACTGAGTTATTCACTAGATTTTTACTTTGGGAGAGGAAACCAAAAGGAACAGAAGATGGCTGATTTTTCTTATTCACTAGATTCAATGACTTCTGGTGTTGTGCTTCATTTTTTCTCAGCTCCAGCCAGACAGCTGCCTCTTATATCATCAGGAACCCCCAGCCTCGGCGCAGCAGCCAGTCTCAGCCTGTCAGAGGAAGAGACGAGGAGCAGGATGACATCGTATCAGCAGATGTGGAAGAGGTGGGGAGCCTCATTATAAAATCATTAAGGCCATAATGAACATTGCATGCAAGTGACTCTACACTCTCAAAGAATGTACGATGCCACCTAGCGCCCACACAGTTACTGACACTGTAAGATTTTACTGAGATTTTGGATGAATATCTTTATTTCCATTTTTAATTTGGTTTACTCGTATAGTGGAAACTGCTTATAGTGATCACGTCTGGCCGGGTCACATTGATCACTATAAGTGGATGATTATTATAATGGAATTTTTGTTGTGC
Source organism: Sebastiscus albofasciatus (assembly GCA_916701655.1). NCBI lineage: Eukaryota > Metazoa > Chordata > Actinopteri > Perciformes > Sebastidae > Sebastiscus > Sebastiscus albofasciatus. Next base: position 122,973 of record CAKAOI010052175.1, on the reverse strand, counting down.
ATCATTTCTTATGCAGATTATCATCTCATTGACATTTGTATATTTATTACATGAATACAAAAGTAATGAAACGGACCGCTTTGCTATTTACTGTCTCGCTGCCAATTCTGCTGCCTTTTCCCTCACTGGGTTTTTGGCCAGCTCTACAGCGCGAGCGTACAGGCAGAACGGCGCCCCTTTGCCGGGGCTTCTCGATCCCGGAAGTGGAATGGAGTGCCGCAGAGCCGGTTGATCAGCAGAGTTTAACTTTGGGGGCATTACGTGACCAGGAGTTATCAATCCACCTGACGAGGGTGCTTTCCCAGTGCACATTAGTTTTTCATTCAGAGAAAATGACTTTCTTTTTCCTGTTATGATATCAGTGTGCACGCAGCATCAGCGTCAGGTATCCAGCCGGAAAGCAGACAGTCCGCAAGGCTGAGGCGAACATTAGTCTAACGTAGTTTTAAAATGTTTTATCCATGTGTTGTGACCCAAAATGAACACTGTAAGCAGACTACTTGACTACCTAAGCAAATTATTTAAACAGCATTTGTATAGGAATGATTCTGTCCCAAGCTTTTTGATCCATAGAAGCGGTTGATCACTGTATTACTGTATAATTTTAGATGAGAACGGGAATAGAGTTGTCTTGCCTCAAAGTTTTGTTTGGTTTCTTTCAGGTTGAAGTTGTAGAGGGAGTAGCCGGTGAGGAAGACCATCATGACGACCAAGAGGAACAGGGAGAGGAAAACGCTGAGGCAGAAGGGCAGCACGATGAGCACGACGAGGACGGTGAGAAACACCCTACTTTTTATAGGAGCGCAAGAGGATTCATGACACTGGAGTTGTTCATAATGTTGTGAACTTGAATCTGAAACCCCACCCAACAGTGAGTGAAGCATCTGTTTGTCATTGCTTTCCGCTTTTAGGAAGCGACATGGAGCTGGATCTGCTGGCAGCAGCTGAGACAGAAAGTGACAGCGAAAGTAACCACAGCAATCAGGATAATGCTAGCGGCCGCAGGAGTGTCGTCACAGCAGCTACTGCTGGCTCTGAAGCAGGTTGGTCAACAGCTGTTTTTAATCTTTCAGTTTAGATTTCATTTTAGATTTCCTTTTAAATCCCTTTCATAAAACTGTAGTTCCTTTTTTTTGAGTTTTTGGTGGAAATGCGGTCACCTTTCTTTTTGACCTCCTTCAACTGAAATCTTTCCAAATCTTTGTAAGGCTCCTAGAGGCTTACTAAATAGAAATTGCATTTCTGTCTTGCTGCGCTGTGGTGTATTTTCCTTGAAATGCAGACTAATGCAGTCCTCACAAAAATCATTGGTGCTTAACAGTCAGCATTTTTGGATTGTGGGGATTTATGTTTGGAGAGCTAATGATACAGCAGACAAAATGGTCCCTGGCTGAATACCCGATGTATTTCATTTGCAGGCAGTAGGGTGTCCTTGGCATTTCCTATTTTTGGTATGAGTTCCTTTTTACTTCAATGCATATATAGATGTCAGGGCAAGAGTGAATTTGCAAAGTGCATACACGGTTTCCTGCTGAGACTTCCTTCAGTTCGTCCCTTTCTCACATTCCACTGTTATTGTCTGTCATTTTGAACTAATCACTCATCACAAGTGTAGTCTTGTTGTTCTGTCACCCAAATAACAAACTAATCAACTTTTAGCTTTTCCAAATGGTGTGGTGTTTTTTTTCTCCTTGGTCATCTAAAATGTCTATTTCTTACTAATGATTAGGGGTGGGGAAAAAAAATCCATTCACCTATGTATCGCAATTTCTTTTATGATTTTGAAATAGATTTTTTAATGCCAGAATCGATAAATTTGCTTCATCTGAGTCCGTGCGGAGGTAGAAGGAAGCTACCGCTTTTATTGTTGTAGTCTGAGTAACGTCATATCCGTTCTGTATCCGTCAACCAAAAGGAACTGCATCTAGCCGCAATGAGGAAAAATCAAAGTGGTAAACACTACACATCCAGTAAAAAATGGAAACACTTTGGGTTTCACACATTGACAGGAAAAGCAGAGCTAGACATCACGGCTAAAGCTGCATGCTAACTCTGTCATGGACAGGAAACGTTATCGTATCGCGCTAACGTGTGGTCAAGTCGGCTGTCGCTCTCATCTCCGTGGTCAAATCGGCCGACGCTACAACTGTAGAGCACCCATATACTGACATTTATGTTAAATGCATTCAAACGGCCCCGATGGAGCTGACCATGGATGTATAAAGAGAACGGAGCTGACGGGGAGAGCTAGCAACGACCTTGGAGAAGTTAGGGGAAGTATACACGTGTGACTACGTCCGGTTTTCAAAATAAGGTGTTAACAAAGGGAACTGTTTATACAAAATACAAAAATACATATATGGAAATACGATTGATTGGATTATATTCCCCAGAAGTATAAAACATTACATGTCTCTTATAAATTAAAAAAGAAAATACCACTAATTTGTGATGGAAATGTCTTTACTCTTTGATTTTTTTTTTTTTTTGGGTTGCTGGAAAAAATGTAATAACTAATTCCTGACATTGACTGATATATTTGACTTCAGGACATCTCTGACTACATACATGCTGAAAATATATTTTTTTTACTGTATTAATTTAGAAATTTTTCAAATTAAAAGTCCCTAGAAGTGTATGATTCAACTTTTCTCATGGTCGAGTGTTAAAAAGTTGACAAAAATCACAATAAATATTGAACCGGCACCCAAGTATAATAGTACTTGTAGAATCGCAGTACTTAAAAATCGCAATACATATATACAAGTGTCATGATAGTACCGAATTGGGCGGTAGTTACTAGGTTGCCCTAGTTACTAGGTAGCCCTAGTAACATTGATGTTGTTTCATTTACACTTAGAATATTCAGTATAATTGAGACTTTGCTGTTCTTTCTCTCTAATGAAATTTCCAATCATCTCGGAAAAAAAATGCTGAAAATGAAGTCGTTATTTAACACAAGTTGATCAACAGAGAGTGCAGCTGTTGTTTTGACTTGAAGCCTCAGTGTTTTCACCATCATGTTAGTGTTGTTTGGCCTTGTAGTGGTGTGATTCACTAACCCGCACTCCTGCCTGGATAAATCTGATGTGAAAAACAAAAGAAAGGTAGGGGAGAGGAACACACAAGCCATTAAACTTGTCTCCCTTGTCTTTTTTTCTTCATCCCATATCCTCCTCCTCCTCCTCCTCTTCCTCTTCTTCCTCTCTGAAGGTGCCAGCAGTGTCCCTGCCTTCTTTTCAGAGGATGACTCCCAGTCCAATGACTCCAGTGACTCCGACAGCAGCAGCAGTCAGAGTGACGACGTCGACCAGGAGACGTTCCTGTTGGATGAGCCGCTGGAAAGGACGACTAGCGCTTCCCACGCCAACAGTGCAGCCCAGGCTCCCCGCTCCATGCAGTGGGCTGTTCGAAACACGCCCAGCCAGAGGGCCACTGGAAGCGCTCCCTCCAGCTCCTCAACGCCAGCTGGTCAGTGGAGCTGTGTCTACGTTTGTGGTTCCAGATGACTGTCACTAAAATGGTGTATATTGATTGTACCTGTTATGATTAGGGCTGTCAATCGGTTAAATTATTGAATCGCGATTAATCGCATAACTGGCCATAGTTAATTGCGATTAATCGCACATTTTTTATCTGTTCAAAATGTATCTTAAAGGGAGATTTGTCAAGTATTTAATACTCTTATCAACATAGGAGTGGGAAATATGCTGCCTTATGCAAATGTATGTATATATTTATTATTGGAAATCAATTAACAACACAAAACAATGACAGATATTGTCCAGAAACCCTCACAGGTACTGCATTTAGCATAAAACAATATGCTGAAATCATAACATAGCAAACAGCAGCCCAACAGGCAACAACAGCTGTCAGTGTGCTGACTTGACTGTGACTTGACCCCAAACTACATGTGATTATCATAAAGTGGGCATGTCTGTAAAGGGGAGACTTGTGGGTACCCATAGAACCCATTTTCATTCACATATCTTGAGGTCAAAGGTCAAGGGACCCCTTTGAAAATGGCCATGACCTCGCCAAAATTTAGCACAAGTTTGGAGCTTTATTTAACCTCCTTCATGCCAAACTAGTATGACATGGTGCCAATGGATTCCTTGTAGTTTCATATGATGCCAGTATCTTCACTCTCTTTAAAACTGAGCCCGCTACAACCTCCGAAAGACCAAATAGCGTTAATGAGTCAAAAGAAATAATAGCGTTAAAAAGAATTTGCGTTAATGGGTTATCGCGTTAATTTTGACAGCCCTAAAAAATAGTTTATCTTAATTGTACCTGTTAATAATCTTTTTTCTTTTTCACAGCGAGCTCCACGGGTCTGATATACATCGACCCTACCAACCTGCGTCGGTCCAGCGCCATCAGCTCCAGTGCTGCTGCTGCAGCAGCGGCTCTGGAGGCCAGCAACTCCAGCAGCTATCTGACCTCTGCCAGCAGCCTGGCCCGGGCCTACAGCATCGTCATCAGGCAGATCTCAGACCTCATGAGTCTGATTCCCAAGTACAACCATCTAGTCTACTCCCAGTACCCTGCTGCTGTAAAGCTCACCTACCAGGATGCTGTCAGCCTGCAGGTAAGATACACTGCCATTGTGAGGTGACCAAAGTACTCCACTGCCTGTCAAGACACCCAAGATACTGAATTCTGAAGGAACCCTTCAAAATATCAATATTTCTGTTATTTTTCTGTTAGAATTTTCTGAAATAATCACGAAACAAACTGTTGCATATTTCCAGAATAAATACTAATCAAGATGCAGTGGCACCAGGACATTATTTATCGTGACCATCATAGAGTAAAAGATTGTTTAAAAACACCAGTTTCTGCATCTTGACAAGGGTTAATAATATCTGTTATCATTTGTTATCTTATGTGATATTGCTTGGTGCAACAGTCATCCTATTTTAAAAGTCTTTATTTCCCTCCCAGATACATTAGAAACTTTTTAACATGTGCTATATAAAACTTAAAGATTCACCGTCAGAATCAAAATATTGTTTCAGGGGATCCCATCCCTGTTAAATATGTAACTGAATTGCATTGTATCCATCATATTTGGCGGTGGACATCAACAATGATTGTCTGAACATCAGGCTTTTAATTAAAAATCTGATCTGTTTTAATGAGTTGAGTAAGAGTGACATGTTTGTCATTTGTTGCACCAGAACTATGTTGAAGAAAAGCTGATTCCCACCTGGAACTGGATGGTGTCCATCATGGATTCCACCGAGGCTCAGTTACGATACGGCTCAGCTCTGTCATCTGCTGGAGACCCGGGTCACCCCAGTCACCCGCTCCACGCCTCTCAGCACTCCGCTCGCAGGGAACGTATGACGGCCAGGGAGGAGGCCAGCCTCCGCACCCTGGAAGGACGCAGGTAAAAAAAAAAAAAAGAAAAGGTTTTGTAAATCAGTTGAGAAATGTTTGGTGTAACTGTTAATGGTTTCACGATAAATAAGGTTAAAATTCCCGGTGGTTAGTATTACTGTTTCAAAGTTTAATTAGCATTAAATCCATGTTTGATTACCGCCCGGCGAAATGTTAGCAACTGTGTGGCTGAGAAAGAAAGAGACCGTGTATGTGATTATTAAGTTATCAGTAAGATTATAGCTGTGAACACAGCAGTGCAGTGTGTGTACAGTTTAGGCTGTCGGTGAATAAATGCTACAACTCCTCAAGACCCAAGCTAAGCTCCCGTGTCTTGCTTGACACCTGCTGATTAAAGTTAAGGGGATTAGCCCCGAAGCTAGCGACAACATTGGCTCAGGCTCACTTAAGGTGGGCCGTTAAGGTGGACCAGCTATTTTGCAACGTGGGTTGACTCCTATATAAGACTCCTCTGTATTAATGTCATTTGTTGAGCTCGTTACTAATTATCATTAGCAAGGTTTGTTCTCACTTGTTTTGTGTGTGTTTTGTATTCTTTCAGGAGAGCAGCTACCCTGCTGACAGCTCGCCAGGGCATGATGTCGGCGCGGGGCGACTTCCTGAACTACGCCTTATCACTGATGCGCTCCCACAATGATGAGCACTCTGATGTGCTTCCTGTGCTGGACGTGTGCTCGCTGAAACATGTGGCCTACGTCTTCCAGGCTCTTATCTACTGGATTAAGGCCATGAACCAGCAGACCACTTTGGACACCCCACAGATGGACAGGAAGAGGTACATGAGTGAAAATGTTGTATTCAAAAAATGAGAATCCCCGTTTTCACATAATTTTGTCTTTTGGCTTGCTTGACATAGCAAACAGCTTAAACAATGGTTGTTAGTGCATTTGATTACACCCCTTAGACTACATGTAACTATTTTAGTTTGTAATCTACTTTAACTTTTATTTGTAGGAATCGAGAGATTTTGGAACTGGGTTTGGACAATGAGGATTCTGAACACGAGAACGATGAGGACACCAATCAGAGTAAGCCAGATAACTAATATCTAATGAGTCATAAATGTCAAAGAACTGCTTGGATGTGTGTGTGCTGACAGAGTTGTTTCTGCTTCACCTCAGGTTCAACTCTGCAGGACAAGGATGAGGACCCAGTCCCAGCTGAAACGGGTCAGAACCACCCCTTCTTCCGTCGCTCCGACTCCATGACCTTCTTGGGCTGCATCCCACCCAACCCATTCGATGTTCCCCTGGCTGAAGCCATCCCACTGGCAGACCAGCCCCACCTCCTGCAGGTCAGAATTGCTGCTCAGTCTCTTTGTGTAATCCCCTTGAGACAGTGAAAATAGAAGGGTTAAAGATGCATCGTCCACAACCTTCTTGTGGATCCAACGAACCCAATTGTAGTGATGTTTGTCCTCATAGGAGCGATTTCACATAGTGAGATGATTTTTTTTAAACTTGACCTCACTGTATAAAATGACCTGTGGTGACCTCTAAGATAATCACAGCCTCATGAAACTATACAACCACAAACTACAGACCTAGAGCATTCACAGGATGGATGGTTTTCCTAGGTAGATTGACAATAAGGGGCTTTCTGAGCAGTTTCAGAACAAAAGTGCTTGCCATCCAATCGCCGACAAAATGCAATTCTTTAAGAAATCTCCAAATGTCAAAAGTTCCTCAAGGTCTTGGTGTCTTAATGTGATATTTCAGAGGATTTTAATCATTTTGATCAACAGATCTGTGTAACAAATGGTGTCAACCCAAAAACTGCTGCAACAACGTATGAGAAAGTGAGCATGGGGATGGACATCATATATTCTTTATTCATTCTATCATAATGTTCTAAGCCTTAATACACTCTCACAATTAATTGAAATGCATTCATTCATGTTTATTTCTGATTTGACTAGAACAACTTGACACACAGTGCTGCATCTCACATTAATCTTCAGGTTCCCAGCTTTCAGATGATGTACACCATGTCTATGTAACATCTACTGTTGACCTGCTATCTCCCCCTAAAGACCCCCTGTACCCCCCTAAAAAAGACAAAAACGGGTCTCAGAGGGTTAAGTCCGAAACGGTGCAAAGTGTGCTCTGTGGTAAAAAACTTACATTATAACTAGAAAGATATCTATCAGTCAGTCTGTGCCTTGTTCTTTGCAACACGGGTTTGTTGGGCGGAGCCAATGGATACTAGCAGTGCTAGCAGAGCACCGACACATCAGACAGAGCATACAGTCATTAGCTAGACTGACATAACTGTTACCACGATATTATATAATGGCCAAACGCCGTTTTTGGCTTCCACTTAATTTTGCTTCTTCTCTAACAGCCTAATGCCAGGAAAGAGGATCTGTTCGGTCGTCCCTCTCAGGGCTTATACTCTTCCTCCTACATGGCAACAAAAGGTCTGGCTGAGGCAAGCATGGACAGGAACTGCCTGGAGGTAAACATGGGCTCCTCTCTACCCTCCCCCTCTCAGGTATACCACCCCTCTTCACTGGACAAACACGCTGGCAGCTGGGTTCTAATATCCACGCATAACAAATCACCATGGAAATGTTGAAGTAGCTACACTTCTAAATAGAAATCTGTAAAAACTATACAGGATTCATTATTTCCTCATTATTTCCAGTGGTATTTGAAAAGCACTGGAAATAATGGACAGAAAGAAATAATGGATAGTGTGGGTAGTCATTTTTGCTTACACAGACATTCAAGTGTGGATATTGGAACACAGCCTGTGGTCTGTGTCCCATTTCCATATTTCCATTCTTTCATCATCACACTGTCAACATCCAAGACATCTGTTCACATTACTAAAGGACTAATCTGAACCCCACTCAAACAGATCCTGCCCACTAAGATGTCTTACTCGGCCAACCTGAAGAATGTGATGAGCATGGAAACTGGCCAGCGGAGCACTGAGAACCAGTCACTAGCAGAGCAGGAGATGGAGGCTTCCAAACCGGGCCCTTCACCCCACGACCTCGCCGCCCAGCTGAAGAGCAGCCTGCTCGCTGAGATTGGCCTCACTGAGAGTGATGGACCTCCTCTCCCGTCATTCAGGTACCAAACACTAAGCTGTGCTTTGTGATGTTGGCTTAGCTAATGGAGCTGGGACGATATGCTTATCTCCCGATTCGACACTATCACGATACTTGGGTGCCGATTGGATATGTATATTACAATTCTGCAAGTATTAAGATTCAATATTACAATTTATTGCAATTTTTGTTAACTTTTTTAACACTAGACCATGGGAACATGTTGAATCATACACTTCTAGGGACTTTTACTTTGGAAAATATCTAAATTGACAGAGTAAAAATGTTTGACTTTCAGCATGTATGTAGTCAGAGATGCCCTGAAGTCAAATACATCAATTATTTAGGAATTACTTATTGAATTTTTCCAGCAGAAATCAAAGAATAAAGATATTTCCCTCACAAATTAGTGGTATTTTCTTTTTAATTTGTAAGGGACATGTAATGTTTTATGATTCTGTTGAATATAATCCAATTAATCTTATTTTCATGTATGTATTTTGTATATACAGTTCCCTTTGTTAACACCTTATTTTGAAAAAACGGACTTCCGCTAACTTCACTAAGTCCGTCGCTATCTCTGAGCTCTCCCTGTTAGCTCCATTCTCTTTATACATCCATGGTCAGCTCCATCGGGGCCGTTTGAATGCATTTAACATAAATGTCAGTATATGGGTGCTCTACAGTTGTAGCGGCGGCCCATTTGACCACGGAGATGAGTGACGGCCAGCCTTGACCGCACGTTACCGCAATATGATAACGTTTCCTGTCCATGACAGAGTTAGCATGCAGCTTTAGCCGTGATGTCTAGCTCTGCTTTTGCATGCAAAGTGTTTCCATACTTTACTGGATGTGTAGTGATAGAAATAACATATTTAATTTCTTTGTGTTTTACCATAGTTTAGATATGATGACTCAAAGAAGTAATTATTTTTTACAATAACAAAAACATAAAAACAACAATTGCGATACATAGGTGAATCACAACAACCCTTAATACAAATTCTATTACTAGGCAGAAAAGACAGCAGCGTCCCGTGTCAGAATTCATCTAGATCATAGCCTAACCCTGAAGAAAACCTCAAACATTTTAATGTACTATAATTTTGTTTTATATGCCAATAAAATGCAATAACATCATCACAATTTGTGCCCCTGTTTCTGTCCAGACCTCACTGTAGTTTCATGGGGATGATGATCTCTCATGACATGCTGCTAGGCCGCTGGCGTCTGTCACTGGAGCTCTTTGGTCGTGTCTTCATGGAGGATGTCGGAGCTGAGCCTGGATCGGTACATTTTATATTTATTATTTATTTACAAGTAACGGTGGTAATTATCTCTACATTACCCCCATTTTTATATTTGTAGAAATGCTTTTAATTCCAAAACTGAGTTGTTGTTTTTTACTTTAAATTAGATGGATATTGCAATGAGCTTCAATAAGTATTATATGACAGTTGAAGTGCAGAAAATGCTTTACCTAAAATGACATACACTCCCAGCAGAAATTGAGCATCCCAATAGAATCCTCTTGCTTACTACTTGTGAAATGTACATCCAATATTTACTGGTGTTTACCCTTGGGTTGGTCTGCTAACAGTCAGCTGAAACATGTATAGAGCTGCACACTAACTAACAACTCTTATTGTTGTCTTATTGTATATATTCAAATAAAAAAAAAATAAAAAAGTATAATTTCTATTTTTGGGATGATGGTGCCCTTGATGTCAGAGAGCAGAGTCAAAACTATTTTGTCGTTTTTATTGTTTATCACAGATCCTCACAGAGCTCGGCGGCTTTGAGGTGAAGGAATCCAAGTTCCGTCGGGAGATGGAGAAGCTGAGGAACCTGCAGTCCCGCGACCTGGCCCTGGAGGTGGACCGGGATCGTGACCAGCTAATACAGCAGACCATGCGTCAGCTAAATACACACTTTGGCAGGCGCTGCACGACCACACCCATGGCTGTGCACCGGGTGAAGGTCACCTTCAAAGACGAGCCGGGCGAGGGCAGCGGCGTGGCCCGCAGCTTCTACACGGCCATCGCCCTGGCCCTCCTTTCCAACGATAAGCTGCCCAATCTGGACTGTGTTCAGAGTGTCAGCAAGGGCATGCAGGCCAGCAGTACGTGTCATCACGATTACAATTCAAGTATGACAATACATAGAAACTATACTGTATTATGGAACTCATTCATTGTTGCATTCAGTGGTGCTTTTTTGATGCTTAAAGCAGTTATCACATGAGTAAGCAGGGCTGTCAATCGATTAAAATATTTGTGATTAATCACGCATTTTTTATCTTTTCAAAATGTACATTAAAAGGAGATTTGTCAAGTATTTAATACTCCTATCAACATGGGAGTGGGCAAATATGCTTACTTCATGCAAATGTATGTATATATTTATTACTGGAATTAACAACACCAAACAATGACAAATATTGTCCAGAAACCCTCACAGGTACTGCATTTAGCATTAAAATAAATATGCTTAAGTCATAACATGGCAAACTCAAGCCCAACAGGCAACAACAGCTGTCAAGTGTGTCGACTTGACTATGACTTTAGTGTCTATAAAGGGGAGACTCGTGGGTACCCATAGAACCCATTTTCACCCCTTTGAAAATGGCCATGACAGTTTTTCTTCGCAAATATTTTGCGCAAATTCCGAGCGTTATATTTAACCTCCTTCGCGACAAGCTAGTATGAAATGACAAGCTAGTATGACATGACAAGCTAGTATGACACGACAAGCTAGTATGACATGGTTGATACCAGTGGATTCCTTAGATTTTATAGTTTCATATACCAGTATCTTCACTCTAGCTTTTAGCCCGCTACAACCTCCGAAAGATCAATTGCATTAATGCGTTAAAGACATTTGTAGCATTAAAACTAATTTGCGTCAACGTGTTATTAACGCGTTAACTTTGACAGCCCTAGTAAAAAGAGATTCTTTTTACACAAGAAATTTACACTCGACAGTGATCTTGTTCTATTCAATGTGTGTTTCTGTCTGTAGATCTGATGCAGCGCTTGAGAAACAGAGACCGGGAAAGAGAGAGGAGAAGTGGAGGGCTTCGAGCCGGATCTCGTAGAGACCGAGACAGGTGAACTCCCACTTAATACATATATTCCCCTTTTTCAGTAAACAAAAAAGGTTTGTGCTGTGTGAGACTGAGACAAACCTGCGTGTTTGTGTTCTACAGAGACTCAAGGAGGCAGCTGTCCATAGACACCAGGCCTTTCAGGCCTTCGTCAGAGGGAAACCCCAGTGATGAGCCCGACCCCCTGCCTGCACACAGACAAGCCCTTGGTGAAAGGCTCTACCCACGTGTTCACGCAATGCAACCGGTAAGAAATCATCTGCATCTGTCAGCACTCTGTGACACCAAAACAGATTTTCAGTAAGAACAGGTTGACAAAGCTTGACTACCAGATTTCCATGAAACTTTGACTACTCCACTCCATAACTATATTTATGATTACCAGTCTGGCTAAGAATTGAAGGTCCCTCCTTCCTTAATTACATGGACTAGATGCACTTTATTTTACCATGCACTTTAATCTTTGACTGCAAAATTGCACTTTGAACTGCATTATTTGTTTAATGATATTGCACATGCGGACTGACTATATCTATTTATGTATTTAATTATTTTTATAATCATTGTCTTTTATATTGTTTTAGATTGTCTTGTCATTGTACCTGTACAATGACAATAAAGGAAATCTAATATATCATAATACTTAAATCATGATACATTCTTATTGCGATTTTAAACATTTTGCGATATGCTATAGTAGAGTAGAGTATTGCAATAAGATATATTGCGATTTGTTATTTTTTTCAAGTGTAATTTATGCAGTTGGTCAACATCTGTTTTATCTAATAAGATAGTATTTTACTCTGTTCCTCTGAGTTTTCATTCACATATCTTGAGGTCAGAGGTCAAGGCACCCCTTGAAAATGGCCATTCCAGTTTTTCCTTGCCTAAAATTAGCTCAACTTTGGAGCGTTATTTAGCATTCTTCCCGACAATAAAACCCAACATGGTTGGTACCAATCGATTCCTTAGGTTTTCTAGCTTCATATGATACATATGATGGCATCTTCACTCTTGCTTTAAGACTGAGCCTGCGTGAAAGTCAGAATAGTGTCCGGGCCCGTTTGGATTGTTAAGAGGTTAATATTTTATATAATAAAAGATAGATACTTGACGTCCATGTTTCGATACAATATTGCCACGCAAAATATCGCAATACTGTGCCATGTTGATTTTCCCCCCTCCCACCCCTAATATTTATACCAGCTGTGTGTTTGTCTCCTCAGGCGTTTGCCAGTAAAATCACAGGCATGTTGCTGGAGCTGTCCCCTGCACAGCTGCTGCTGCTGCTGGCTAGTGAGGATTCACTCAGAGCCAGGGTGGAGGAGGCCATGGAGCTTCTCATTGCACATGGAAGGTCTGTTCACCATAGTGGCCCATACCGTGCTGCTCTTGTGTGCGACGCTGAAGTGATGTACGAGTAGACTGCACATTATATGAAAAAGAAATTGAGTTCCCCTGCAATGTGAAGTTTTCTAAGCTAACCATCAACCTTTGGTGTCTTGTCTCCTCCAGGGAAAATGGTGCCGACAGTATATTGGACCTGGGTCTTTTGGAGGCTCCAGAGAAAGCACAAGTAAACTCAACATCTCTGTTTCCACTTTATACTGTAGACATGTAGAGTTATTCATTTAATTTCTACTTGTAAATAATCAGGGCTGGTTTGTAGGGATGGGTATCGTTAAGATTAGCGGTACTACTATTCGTACCGATACTACTCATCAATCCGGTACTTTAACAGTACTCTTAACGGTACTCTTAACAGTTCTTTATGAAATAAACAATTATTTACAGTATAAGAAACGATCATGTTTTGAACAAATCACAATTCTAAACTATAATGTGATGATTGTGGATGGAGCAACGAGGGATGAACTACGAGCTAGTCTGTCAAAAACGGTGCATTTCTCCACCCGCATCTGAAGCACTTTCGCTGGATGTTTTGACAGACTGCTCGTGTCTCCGCCTGTACAAGCAAAAGACTCGTTGCACTTTTAGCAACGATCGTTGTCTGCATCGACTCAACTATATACACTTTGGACTGTTTTTGTTCTCTCTGCCATTGTGGCTAAGACGACACAGATGACAGGCTGAGAGAGAGATCTCCTATGGATTGGATATTAAATAAATAGGAAATCAATTTTCTGGCTCATTTAGTACCGGGGTTCAGTACCCATCCCTAATGGTTTGGCATACTAACTAATATATCTCTCCTATAGACATGAAGTGACATGAGAGTCTCTGTACAATACATCCCTCTCTTGTGTGGTTTTAGCAACAGGAGAACCGTAAGCGTCATGGTTCGACCCGCAGCGTGGTTGACATGGAGTTGGACGACCCAGATGACGGGGACGACAACGCTCCTCTCTTCTACCAACCTGGAAAAAGAGGCTTCTACTCCCCTCGGCCCGGCAAGAACACAGAAGCCAGGCTGAACTGCTTCCGTAACATCGGCAGGTAATGAATTGTCCTCTTTATTGGTCAAACATGAAGGGAATTATATTCGATTAGTTTGGTCAAAATCTTCAGAAGAGAACAATGTCGGGGAAAATGAGTCCCATCTTTAACAAAGTAGTAAACAATAATAAGTAAAATGTTGTGTTTTCTCTCCAGAATACTGGGTTTATGTCTGCTTCAGAATGAACTCTGTCCAATCACGTTGAACCGACATGTCATCAAAGTGCTGCTCGGGAGGAAGGTGAGAGAAAACATGTTTTTAGAATAGATTTTTGCACCTACAGTAAGAACATGCTACATGAATGTTGGTGCTTCTCAGAATGAAGTTGCTAAATGTACCTATCTTTGTTACTGCAGGTGAACTGGCATGACTTTGCATTCTTTGACCCGGTCATGTATGAGAGCTTGCGGCAGCTGATCCGCCATTCTCAGGCTGGTGAAGCAGATGCAGTGTTTGCTGCCATGGACCTCGCCTTCGCCATTGACCTCTGCAAAGAGGAAGGGGCTGGACAGGTAAAGGACGACACTGTCAGTGTCACCATATGTAGACTGTACAGTGGAAACCGTTTTATAGTGATCACGGCTGTCCGGGTCACATTGATCACTATAAGCGGATGATTATTATAACTGAATTTTTGAAATACGTTTGTTCCACAAACTGTTTGTTGATGCCTTATTCTTCCTGGTTCAGGTGGAGCTTCTGTCTGGTGGGGTCAACATGCCAGTAACTCCTCTCAACGTGTACGAGTACGTGAGGAAGTATGCTGAGCACAGAATGCTGGTGGTGGCTGAGCAGCCTCTCCATGTAAGTAAAACACTTAAAATATATATAACTTTCTCTTAATTGGCTGTGAATTAGGGCTGTCAATTGATAAAAATATTTAATTGTGATTATTGCACGATTTTCCATAGTTAATCATCATTAAGCATCGTTTATATCTGTTAAAAATGTATCTTAAAGGGAAAGTTGTCAAGTATTTAATACTCTTATCAACATGGGAGTGGGCAAATATGCTGCTTTATGCAAAAGTATTTATATATTTATTATTGGATATCAATTAACAACACAATACAATGACAAATATTGTAAAGAAATTAGTGACGTTAAAACAAATTTAATGCGTTATTGCGTTCATTTTGACAGCCCTACTGTGAATACTCAGATGTTCTACCAAACCTCATCTCAAAGTGTCAGTTTGTTGGAACACAGACAAATGTTTTGTCAGTCACCAAAATGTGTGTTCACACCGGTTATGATGCATGTCTGTGTCTTTGGTAGGCAATGAGGAAGGGTTTGCTGGATGTGCTTCCTAAGAACGCCCTGGAGGACCTGACGGCCGAGGACTTCAGGCTGCTGGTCAACGGCTGCGGAGAAGTCAACGTCCAGATGCTCATTAGCTTCACCTCCTTCAATGATGAGTCTGGTATGCTGCTCTGTCTGAATTTCCTCTGCTCGCTTCTGTTCATTTTCCTGTCCTGTCTCTTGTTTCCTGCATTAATTCAGAAGTTCAAGATTTACGGTCGTACATTTTTGCTGTAACAGAGTAAGCATAGAGACTTGTATTCATCCAACAGGGGAAAATGCAGACAAACTACTGCAGTTTAAACGCTGGTTTTGGTCCATAGTGGAGAAGATGAGCATGACTGAAAGGCAAGATCTGGTAAGTCTGTTCTCATTGTGATCATTATCCTTCAAAACAAAGAGGACTGTCAGCAGTTCAGTGCTCAGCATTGTCAATAACTGTTATTTGTACATTACATGAGACTCAGATTATTAATTAAAATGTTAATTGAGCTAAGTCGTGACAAACTGATTTAGAAACAACCTTCTTTTTTTTTAAATTTTGAGCACAAAATTAAGTTATTTGGCAAAAAAAAATTGGCTTATCAACATAGTAAGGAAATGACTCAAATAAATATGAAATATCATAGAAATGGCAAAATACATGGAGGTGGGCTTTAAACATTACAATGGTTTTCCTGAAATGGTAAATGTCACAAATGATGTCCTTGTCCTCAGGTGTACTTCTGGACCTCCAGCCCTTCTCTGCCAGCCAGCGAGGAGGGCTTCCAGCCGATGCCCTCCATCACCATCCGGCCTCCAGACGACCAGCACCTCCCCACAGCCAATACCTGCATCTCACGTCTCTACGTGCCACTCTATTCTTCAAAACAGATACTCAAACAGAAACTCCTGCTAGCCATTAAGACCAAGAATTTTGGTTTTGTGTAGAGGTTCGACAGAAAAGAGTTTAAAAAAAAAAAAAGGAAAAAAATAAAAACATGTTTACTGTTGTGTAATATTTACCTAGCTCCATTTTTGTAGATTTATTTTTTGTCTATACAATTTTATGAAATTCGACATACTGTCGCTGTCTCCCCAGGCGATAATATTTGTTTGTGTTGTGAACACAAACAGCTTGTTATTTTTATTTCAATTTTTATTGTTTTCTTTTGTGTTGATGAAGAAGAGGTATACAGTCCAGAACATTCCTGCATTGGCACTGTAAAACGTAAAGCCCACAGCCCTGCTCTATTGGCTTAAACTTTTGCTTCCCAGGAATGTGGTTTGACAGAAAGCTGTCTGCCGAAACCCAGCCAAAGATGACAGCAGTAGAAGTATTTAAAAGAAGAAAAGAAGACACACTGTGATTATAAGTTTTTTCCTTCCCTAGAAAAGTCACTGCTGCCTTTGTGGAAAGTCCTTTTTTTCTTGTACAGGGGGAGTAGGGAATTTCAAAATAAACTTGGATGCAAATAAGTTGTCCGGTCTTATTTTTTTTGGTTTCCTTTCTTAGTGCTTTATGCTAAGAGTAGTCGGGAATTCTTGTTACATGGGTGTTAGAGGAGGCTGCTTACTTGTGACAAAGTTTTAACCTGCTCTACACCGGATAACCTTTATTTCATCTTTACTCCAGCCCTTCATAGGCCATTGGGTAAGTTTTTGTTTTATTTGTATTATTGTATTATAAATAGAACTAAATGTAAAAGAAAAATCGTACAAAGTAGGGTTTTACAAAAACCATCATTACCTGAAAACAGATCCATGAGGAGGTGCAGACGTGTAGTTATCTCTCAGAACACTTGAATTACAATATGCTAAAAAGTTATTTTGGAATTTTTCCCCAATGATGCCAAAAAATATACTCCCTACTGCAGGTGTAATCGATATTTTGTAGTGGGACTGAATTGGGCCAATCAGCGTGGGAGAAATCGTAGCCCCGCCCATTTCATTGGAGCTGTCACCGCCCGATCGTGTTGCCTTCAAACATTTTGTGAAAAATGGAATTTCGAGCACAATTAATTAGTTTGGGGAAAGTCCGAATATATGACAGCCGAAATATTGGGCTATGTTATATTTTGGGGGGTTAAGGCACCAACTGATAGCAAATATGATACATGAAATGTCATCAAAACGAAAAATTTAGAAGGCAAGGCAAGACAAAGCAGCTTTATTTGTATAGCACATTTCAGCAACCGGGCAATTCAAAGTGCTTTACATAAACAAAGTGAAAAGTGAAAAAGAACATTAAGACATGATTAAAACAGTTATAAAAACATAAAAACATATTAGAAAATAAAAAATAGCTAAAAATAAAAGCTAGGATAGAAGCTAAAATATAATATAACACACGAGTAAAAGCTGTAGTGCAGTATAAGATCATTATCTGGTTTAAAAAAAGGCAGTAGCAAAACAGGAACGTTTTAAGCTTTGATTTAAGAGAACTCAGAGTTGGAGTTGGTCCTACAGGTTTTAGAAACCTGGAAGAAACTCCACATTATGCATTCAAAATACATATATAGAAATAAGATTGATTGGATTATATTCACCAGAAGTATAAAACATAACATGTCTCTTATAAATTAAAAAGAAAATACCACTAATTTGTAAGGGAAAATATTTATTCTTTGATTTATATCTTTGAACCTGGAAGAAATTCCACATTTACAAGCGCCAGTGAAGGCAGCACGTCTCCAGTCAGAACCGTACGGAGCCATATGAGGTGAACCTGCGCTGCTCTCGGTCACATTGTGGTGGTGGTCAGCAGCTAGTGGAGCAGGATTATTTTACCATCATATACCAGCTAGCTCGCTGGCTAGTTAGATAACTTAGTTTGTCACGATTTAGCTCAGATATCTAGCTGTCTGTCAGACTAGCCCTGATGTGTCAGGAGGAGGAGGAGGAGGAGGTGAACTAGTTGTCTTCATCATGTCCAAGTGGTTCCGTTATTTCTAGCTAGATCACCGCAGGCTTACTGAGGCGAGCACAGCGTGACTACCAGTCTGATAGAAACACACAATAGAGATGGAGCAGTGGCAGGACGAGGCCTCTCAGCAGGTCAAGCTGCTCACACGTCGTCTGAATGAGCTGCTGACTAGAGGAGTGGGTCTGCTGCGCTCCGAGCTCGGAGTGGACTTGGGTCTGCAGCCGGAGCTCATCCCGCCCTGGGTGATCCTCTTAGCGGCGTGCAGCGGGCTGGTGCTGATGGTCGCTCTGTGGGCCTCAGCCTGCCGGTCCCTCTTCAAGAAGAGACCCGCTGTCTGCCCTCTGGACGACGACGACGGGGAAGAATTGAAGCGGGCTGGCGGTAAACCTGTCAAACCAGAGGAGCCGAAGAAGAAGAAGAAGAAGACAGAGAAGGTATTAAAATATAACCCTTTCTTTAGCTTGATAGCTGTTAGCAAGGCTAGCTGCCGAGCTGGCTCCACACAAGGCCTATGGAAAGGAGGCTAGGTAATGCGTCATATTTCAGGGGGTATTGCACATGCGCAGTAGAATCTAGCCTGCACTCGCCGAGATTGAGCCAATCAAAACGCAGTTTGAGTTACACTGCGCATGGGTTGTACCCCTACAACAAGACCCGTGTCCCATCCTCCTTCTATAGGCCTTGGCACCACAGTGACAGTTGACTCATGGCTAAAAAAACCCAGCTAGCTCCAGGCTAGTGTGCCTGGAGCTAGCTGGCCTTGTGGATGTTATTATTACATATTGATTGATTGAAAGGAATATAGTTGAAAATGGTCATACAACCCTATACATTTGTTATTTATTCACATGTGTATTACAGAAAGCCCAGCCCAATGGGAGAGCTGTTGCTGAAGCCCAGGAAGAAGCCATAGCGTCGGAGGAAATAGTGCCACATCATCAGTCGCCCCCACCAGAAGTCAAGGCTGACAAGGCTGCAGAGGTGATTTTCTGTGATAAAGACGTTATGACAACGTTGTGATATGACCTGAACATCTTGATCTGTCCGGTGTGATGGATGTTCCCAGGTTATAGGTTTATATAAATGTTTTAGCTGCCATCAGAATCACCCTTAACCTCTGACCTCAATATATATGAATGAAAATGGTACCCACGAGCCTCCCCCTTACAGACATACACTTTATGATCACCACATGCAGTTGCTGGGCTGCAGTTTGCCATGCTGTGAGTTGAGCATATTTTTTATGCTAAATGCAGAACCTGTGAGGGTATCTGGACAATATTTGTCAATGTTTTGTGTTGTTAATTGATTTCCACTAATAAACACATACATACATTTTGCAAGCATATTTCCCCACTCCCATGTTGATTAGAGTATTAAATACTTGACAGATCTCCCTTTTTAAGGTACATTTTGAACAGATACAAAATGTGATTAATTTGCCTCTGTGTCCTCCGGTGCTCCTAATGGCATCTGATGCAAGAGTTCAGACTGGAGGAAAACAACCAATCAGAGCTGAGCTAGAGCCTTGCAGTCTCTGAGCAGCTGTCAAGGAGAAATAGGCATTACACTAACAGAATATTGATTCATATTCGATCAGCGCTGCCTAGTTTGCCCGTTTTGATCAGAGTTTGCGAGTGATTGACAGCTGCCGCTGTTGAATGAACAGCCAACAGGAAGGCTTTCTCTCTCTCTGAAATGACCAGTGATTGGCCAAAGTCTCCCGTCAGGGGCTTGAAAACAGAGCCATGCAGAAGTCTAGTTATCTTTAGCTGCCATCAGAATCCGCTTTATTGCCAAGCAGGGTTTCACATACAAGGAATTTGCTTTGCTATTGCTTTTAAGTCTCATCATCATTTTCGGGTCCTCTTCTATGCAAAGCAGTGGAGAAAATGCCACCTTTTCTCACTGTCACCCTGCAATGATGTAACCAGACCAGCTGCCAGTGTTAGGTTACAGTTTTTAACTTACAGATGCAGCAAAATCCTGGAGGATGGCTCCTGGTTTAGAGCAGCACAAGGTGCAGCCTTTCATCTGAGGCCACCCTTTGGATACCACAAAGTAACACAGCCTGTGGTCCTAAAGGTGCTAGAGTCAGAAGATGTAATTGTGCATACACTAAGAGATGGAAATAGTGTTTTAGAAAAAGGACATGTAACATATTTAGGGAGTCCTGGACAGTGGATGTAGTTTCACTTATAAATAGACGTAGCTTGAGCATGCTGATTTGATTGACTGCCCATCGGGCCGTTTGCCCAGTTGCTGTTCCTGGAAGGTGAAATCATATGTGCTGTATAGTATCTCTACTGTAGCTCTGCCCCTGTTTCTTTAAACTCTGTCTCTGTTGCTTTTTTTAATCTTTCTTTTCTGCTTTATGCCCACTATTTCTCTTCTTCTAGTTAAAAAAGTCCAAGAAGAAGGCCAAACAGGCTGTAAAGGAGACCAAGACAGTGACTGCAGTTGGAAAAGAACCAGAAGAAGGTGAGATATTATGAATTGTAGCATAATTAAAGTTTTTCTGTCAAAGTGATGTCTGGGTATCGTATTTAAAGAGGCCTGTTTTCATTTGTTTCTTAGTAAGCCACCATTTTCAGTAACCAGGTCATTGCATGACAAAGGGAATAACTTCTGTACTTTTTTTTTTTTTAATGGATTTGAACGTGGCCTTGGTAAAGAACAAAACAACTTGATTCATACCCCACATATTATGGTAGAATGGGACCTGCCTTTTCTCAGCTAAATATATGTTGTGTGTATTTGAACAGTCTCTGCATCTCGTCCTTTATCCTGCCTAATCCATACCATATTTCCTCACTAATCCCATAATGAAACCTGGCAGTATTTTGCAACTAATTCCACGCTGCACTCAATGGTACTTTTCAGGCACATGGGAGACCAAGGTCAGCAACAAGGAGAAGCGTGAGCAACGCAAGAAGGACAAAAGCTCCAGTGACGGCTCAGCCAGTCCTGGAGGAGGGGACACACCTGTGAGCACTCCCCCGGAGCAGCCCAAGGCCTCTGCAGCGCCCACATCTGCCAGCCAGAAGAAGAAAAAAGGTGGCTTAAAAGACAGAACTCTTAAATACCATGTATATTTTCATTTAGGCAGTTATTTTTCCTCTTTTGAGAAGTTTTAAAGTTGGGAAGAGGGAAGGAGTTTGCAGCCTAATATGGCACCTAGAGAGAGCTGTTTCTGTGTGTTGTTATGTAAAGGCTGTTTTTGCGTTTGGTTGGTCTCTTGTTGACAGGAGGACACACTATAAATACAGGCTTTAGGGGAATTTAATTGACTCCCAGAGTGAGTTTTCCCTGAAGTGTTTCAGCTGAATTGTTTGTGTGGGTGCTCCCCTCATTAAAAGCCTCTCATGGATAGTGTTCTTGACATTAGGTTAGGTTAGGTTATCTTTATTGTCATGAGGACAAGTTTGTTTCGCAGCCATGATTCACATAAAAACAGAATACAAAGACATATATTGACCTTTTAATTCTTTTTTTTCAGGAGAATCCCCAAAGGTGAAGGCAGAGAAGGTTGAGGCTGTTGTATCTCAAGGTAATTATCAGCAGAAAACACTTCACCCATTGACTGGTTACCAGTTCAGAAAGACACCCCAAGCACTGATATCTCATCCATTCAAAATCTTTACTCGACCAGAAGTATATATGCTTCATTGGGAACTCCCATATTAGATGTGTCAGCAACCTGATCTGTGTTTATTCTGGTTGAGTATCCGGTTTCTCTCCTGGTATCAGTTAACAGCAGTGAAGTGGTAGCAGTGGCTGCTGGTGTGACCGACATGGCTGTGAAGGTTCCTGCTCCCACCGTTGTGCCGAAGACGGGCCCCTGGACAACCACTAGAGAATCAGCATCACTGTGGAAAGCGGAGATGGATGGTAAAAATGTTTTACCAATTAATTGCTGTTACTGAACCCCACATGTAAAAGCATTATGGCATTCCATGTTATGCCTAGTTCACACTACAAGACTTTCAGAGTCGTCAGATGGCTGTTCTGTTCACGCTACACAACTTGCTGTCTTGTAATGAGGATTCTTTAAGTCGTTGTGGGTTTCACACTACATGACTGACTGGCGACAGGGGGTCACACACTACAAGATCTTTCACCTGGAGGAATCCACGACGTCTTCAAATTACGTTTTGTCATGAAAACGTTGTGTAGTGTGAAATAGCTATAAGTGATAATGTCTGACAAGGTGTCCAGTATCAGGAATTAATGGATGAAGGAGACCAGAACCGTCCTCCTCCATCTCAGTTATTCACATTAAAAAATACTGTACTTACTTACAAATGTAGTGACAGTCATTTATTCATTTATTCTTTCATTCATGGTTAGTCAAACTGCCTCTTAGTGACTAGCTGTTTTTAAATAAATGTAATTTAATTTTCCAAATTCTCCAGGTGAGAATTTGTGTAGCGTTAGCAGAGAGCTACAGAAATGTCTTCTCAAGTTCAACATGTAGAGCTAAACTATAGTAAATTGTTTGAACAACACACAACCCAGTTCCTATATCCAGTTCCAAATGATTGATCAGAATTGATTGGCATCATGTCAAAAGCTACACAATTATAGCCCAGTTTGGGAGGGTGAAGATGTAATTATCCTTAAAGTTTGGAGCCACAGAAATACTGAACAGGTCTGCACAATGTCAGGAAATGGCTGTTTTATGCAACGGAAAGCTCAAGCCGTTTTTATCCACATGCTCATCCACTGATTGAGAAGTGTTGAATATTGACATCATAGCATCTGTGAAATGTGTGTTTTAGAGTCGTGGACTGTGATTGACAGGCCCACAACAGAGCGAAATCTGGTGTCTATAACTGGACTGGGTGTTGGTACTGCTGGTAAGTAGACAATACACTGGTGGTGGTTTAACCCGGCTCACACCCCTAGATGGCGCAGTTTTCCAACGCATCCCTTGTGGATGGCAAGTTGAGTTCTTGTTCTTGTGTGTTTGTAGAGCCCCAGCCTGTTAGCGACCTGTCCTGGCTCGGTCAGCCCAGAGTAGAAGACGAGTGGTCTGGACACAGTAAGGATAACAGAACCACTCTATTTAACTTTGATGGAACTTTATAGTTGTGCCACTTTTTAACCACTTTCTGATGGTGTTTGTGTTTCTCAGACGGTAGTTCAGCGGACCCTAGCTCTGACTGGAACGAGCCCACTGAAGCCTGGGGCAACTTCGTAGAGCCCACTCCTGAGCCCCCTCCTCCTGCTGTGGAGCAGCCCCTCCCTGAGACCGTCAAGGCCAATCTGTTGATTGGAGCGGCTGTAAGTATGCCCAGGTGTAGGACAAAGACTAAGCATCATGGGAGTTACCTGGGAGTTTAAAAAATAACAACCCAGTAATTGATGACTCCTCTGGGTGCAGCTGTCCTGCTTCTTTCCACCCCGACTGTGGCCCTGCTGCTCATAGTAGTGACTCAGCACAATAGACCGACGTCATCAAACACCAACAGTGATGATATCAAACATGCAACATCATGTTCACATCACGTACACATCGTACAAATATTGCCATATTTGCTGCTCTGTTGCGCTGTTTATTGTTTTTCATTTTCTGAGTCATGTTTTATCGATTGTCAGGACGATGATGAAGATGAGAAGGACAAGGGAGAGACTGCTGCTGATGGAGCAGCTAAAACTAAAAAGAAGAAAAAGAAGAAGAAGAAGGCTGCTGAGGAGGGAGGAACAGCTGGCCAGGTAACTGCTAGTGAACGCACGCACGCACACACACACACAGACACAGACAGTGCAGAAATAGATGTGACTTAAGCAATTGTTTTGCAAATGTTGGGAGTATAAAAATCAAGAAACCCAAGGCTTTCGTATTTGGATACGTACATTACAGGGTGCATCTAACCTGTATAATCCAATAATAATATATTACTTGGTACTAATTATTACTATGGAAATGGAACTTTCCATTTTTTCTCTGACATTCATGAAGCTTGTTTATTCTCTTGGTCCTCATGGTCAGCTCATTCATATTACAGTCTTTGACATTTTAGAGTTGACTTTGAATTCACTGCACGGTTTGGGTGTAAACTTGGCTTGTGTCCTGTGAAGGGTGAGGAGCCAGAGAAGGAGGCGCCACCTGCAGCCTCTTTGAAGAAGCAGCCACCTGTTCAGGAGAAAGCTGCTGCCGTCCAGCCCGTCAAAGCAGCCGCTGTCGAGGTCAGTGGTGCTAATATCTGACGCCAGAGCCAGCTCATCTAAAGCTGGGTTTCCACCAAAAGACTTTTAGTCCCTGGAACAATTTTTTTTAAGGAACTAAAAGGTTCCTTCAGCCCACTGTTGTCTGCGTGTCCACCGCGGTCTAAAGACCTGCAAAGATTAGGCAAATTAGTC
The DNA here is from genome assembly GCA_916701655.1 of Sebastiscus albofasciatus. Lineage (NCBI taxonomy): Eukaryota > Metazoa > Chordata > Actinopteri > Perciformes > Sebastidae > Sebastiscus > Sebastiscus albofasciatus. The sequence goes on along the minus strand of CAKAOI010052175.1, from coordinate 98,369 downwards.
CGCTGACATATGAAAAAGTGACGTAACATGGGACGAGGGCTGCTGGTGGTCACTGCAAAAGTTCTTGCGGTGGAAACGGGGCTTAAACAGTATTTTTCTGCAGAACAGTTCTGTTATGTCGTTTTTAACATTACAAAGGCCAAGGGGCTCGAACACTGTTAGGTGTGTCCCTAAAACTGGCCATTCAGTCAAATTACATTAAGATGAATCATGTAAATGTAAATTTGCCACATGCAGTATTTTGTAACTGCAGTGGGTTGATGGATTTTAACTGCTTCATTTGTTCATCTCTTGCCGAGGTGATCAAAGCTAACCATGTTTCCTTTCTCTTGTAGGCGAGAGTGGAGAAACCAGTGAAGGACAACATATCCCAGAAACCCCCTGTCACACAAGTGCCACAGAAACCAACTGATGGAGAGCCCACTGCCAAGCAGAACAACCTTTCTGCTCCAACACAACAAAGTAAGCACATTTAGACCTCACTAAGAGATTCCAATGGTCCTCGGGTCCATTGTCCTCAGATCTACGGCGATGTCGGCAACCCACCCGACCTGTCTTGAAACACGGACCCTGTCTCATTTACCATGCTTTGTGGGCGTGACTTTTTTTGATGTGTCATCACATTCATATTTTTACAACCAATGTTTTTATGATTAAATTGTTTTTTAGAGCACAAACTTGTTTACATAACGTAGGCCATCCTACTGAAAACTGTTTTATATAGCTCAACAGTTGAGTCAAATTTCCAACAGCTTGTTTAACATCAATGGTGTACATTTACCTTGCTTAAACTCAATGCTTCTCTTGCCTACAAAATTAAATCCAAACCTGAAAAATCAGAGTTAGTGTTGTGAATTGTTTATTATTTAAACTGAACCAGAGGCAGATTTATTATACTTTCTTAAAGATACGAATCTGTGCGCATTTCTTGCACATTTCCTGGCCTTGTTGTCCCTGTATTATCCTTTTCTGAGCATCACTCTGAGCCATCATATTAGATTGACCTTTTATGAAAAACAATGATGAGCTCTTTTCTTAACAGTAAACCAAATGGATGTGTGATCCTCCTGACATTCAGCATTTGTAAAAGCTTGAAATTATATAAAACCACACGAATCACATGTTAAGAGTTGTGCAACTAATCTCCCTCTCCTTTTTTGTGTTTCCACAGAAAAACCTGAGGAGAGCCAAGCGGCGCCCAAGCCGGCAAAGAAGAAGAAGGCGAGGAGAGAGACATGAGACTGAATCCACTCTGCAGACCTCTGTATGCAAAAGACTTCATATCCTGTTTATGCAACACCTTTTGTGACAAGAACTTTTGAAGTAAGGTCTTCACGACGGACTTAAATCCTTAAAACCAGTCTGGAAAATGAAACACCTTTTATACACGTCGAGTGTCAGCCGATGGACGGATTGAAAACTGAACCTACAGTAGATGCAGTGCAATCTAATGTAATGCGGTGTTAATGATTTTTAAGTATGCATTTGATACTCTCGATTCTGTCTTCTAATTCCACTGAATCAAGTAACTGATTTGAAAGAGCTGTATTGTAGTAACTAGACGTAGAAAATACTGATCATGTTTAGAAATTTGATGTTGTGGTGGCTAACGACTGGAGTTTACTGTGTTGAGAATGAAGAAACGATCAACATGCTTCAGGTCACTCAACACTGGGCCATAATGTTGAACTGGCCTTTGCTTTTTGCAGTCTTTTATTTTGCTCTCACATTTGTGCGTCATGATGGTACAGTGTTGGTCGGAAAAGAGCCGAGAGATCAAATGGTTATTTCAACGTCGGCGGCTCAACAAGGTGTAAACATTTGTGACATAAACGAGACATGCAGGAGAGGGAATCATGTCAGCTCTGTATTTCTGCATTCTTATCTGTGACTACGACATTTCAACTGACTCGGTCCCATCTGTTTTGTCCCTCGTCTGATGTCGTACTGCGGTGTTTTCGAGACAAACGGTTTCCTTGCCGTTTTTACTATCTGTGACCGCTTCGTGGCCAGAGCCGTGTGGGAGCCTCTGATCGTAGATGTACCGTTGCAGTGTCATCCGCCTCTTCCTGTGGTTGATTCGAAAGTCTTCAGAACCTTTTGTAAAACCAGTTTGTAATAAAAGAAAAGCTAAAGCCATATGTAAAAAGACTAAATAAAGGCCAGTTTTTCTATATTTTGGGCTTTCTTTTGAAGAAACGTAATGGGCAAATTACTTCAGCCATCAGAACAGACAGCTTTTCAAGAGCTGTCAGGTTGAAGCCTCAGGTCTGCAGACACCCTTTACAGAATAAATAGTCCCCCCCCCCTCACCCTGCGCTCTGTCCTGCACTTCCTCTGTCAAGTGCAATAGCTTTATCTGGGAATGCCACAATGGAGCCAGGTCTCTGTAAAGATGTGGGCACAACAGTCTCCGTTCTCCCTTTGCTGGTTTAGCCCGAGTCTTAAAATACCAAAAGATATTGTGTTTTGCACCTGTCAGAAAAACAAGCATTAACCATCATGATTTACATCCTGGTCTATGCTGGTCTATGCTGGTCTGGTGCTGGTAGATGGTCTACTGGCAAGATCTAGTTAATGATGCTGGTCTACCAGCATGGTCTTGCTGGTGGAGCTTAGAACTACCTTTAATTTAAATTGAAGACCATTTATATTAAATAATTATATTGTTTATTTCAGTAAATACAAAGACAGGATTGCCCATATAAGCAATTATCTGCTTGTAAAAGAAGCTGTTAGTGGGGATTCAAAATATAAAAACTTGGATTAATTAGCAATAAAGCAAATGAGCTCAAGCAAATCATATGTGAGAGTAGAAACAGTTGAGGTTGTTGGTGCGTTACTGATTTTGGCCACCAGATGGAGATATTGAAACAATAATTCTCTCAGTCTGTAGTTCCTGTCCAAAACTGTTGCCAGATTTTGAGGAAGGGCATTTTAGAAATGTAGTGTAATATAGATTGACAGTCCAATGTCAATGTTAAATTTCATAACATGTCAACAAGGTAATATTAGTGTTTACTGTTGGAAAAGCTAAATTGGTGTACTGGAAGTGTCCTCCGGGCATCTGCAAGATTTCACAGACTGGAGGAAAACAATCCGTCAGAGCCAAGCTGGAGCCTTGCCGTCTCTGAGCAGCTGTCAATCACTCGCCAACTCCTATCAAACGGTCAAACGAGGCAGCGCCGATCAAATATGACTCAATATTCTGTTACTGTAATGCCTATTTCTCTCCTCAGAATCATCTTGTAGTGTACGGTTTAGCTGTAAAATGAGAAAGTTTGTGACCCGGCAGCCATGTTGAGATCAAGTTGAGGAAATACCAAGCACCGCCCACCAGCTGGAGCACAGCCAATAGGAACGTTCTCTCTCTCTGAAATGACCTGTGATTGGCCAAAGTCTCCCATCATGGGCTAGATTTTCTAAAGCCTGAAAACAGAGCCATGAGGAGGTGCAGAAGTCTAGTTTTCTCTCAGAACACTTGAATTACAATATACTGAAAGGTTATTATGGAATATTTTACCCACAATGCCAAAAACGTACTGCTTACTGAAGCTTTAAAGTAACTAATAATGGTGCAACTGACATTTTATAAATTGCATTTAGATAATAATTAAAGGTCCCATATTATAAAAAAGTGAGATTTTCATGTTTTTTTATTATAAAGCAGGCATAAGTCCTATATAAATACTGTGAAAGTATCGAAATGCTCAATCCACAGGGAAATACACAACCCGTATTAAGAAACTCTACATTTGAAACAAGCTGTCAGGATTTCTGTCCATTTGTGATTTCACAAATATACAATATTTCGACCCTTTACACAGATTTAAACGTAAACATTCTAAATGTGTCCCAGTTTATTTCCTGTTGCTGTGTATGTGAATGTCATCAGCTGACAGGAAGTACATATGGACCAAAGCTGTTGCCCAGCAACGCAATTCTGTTGCAATTTCGTCACAATTCCGTCGAAATGCGCTAAAACGGAGCGTTTCAGACAGAGCGTAAATACAGGCATATTCACGCTGACAGTATGAGGAAAATAAAGGTTTTTTTTAACATTACAGCATGTAAACATGTTCTACTAGAAACACAAAATACAAGTGTGAACCTGAAAATGAGCATGATATGGGACCTTTAAGAGAATGGAAGGAGATTTTGCTGCTTCATACAAAAAAAAATGTCAGGGTTTTATTTTGAAACCGGAAGTCCTATTTTTCCCGTGACGCTGGCTCTCCGGTTCCGTAAGCTGCTCACGGTGATAATAAGTAACGGACGGGTCAGAGAGACAGTCGTCCTCGTCACATTCCGTAGCGAGGAGCGGCGCTCAGCGGACGTAGATAACCGGGGGTCTCTTTCTTCACTACCAGCGCCCAGCTGTGAAGCAGACCAGCGGACTGACATGATGATGATCTCCCCCTGGGACCGCTGGTTCTCCACCAGCTGCTGTCTGTGTTGCCATGTCCGCACAGGAACCATCATCCTGGGGGTCTGGTACATGGTGAGCACCGCCTCTCCTCTCCTCTGTCTGTCTGTCACTCACTCACTGTTTCCATGGAGGATCAACATGACCTCATCACACATCATTCAGACTGGCTGCAGCATTTTAGGATTATGCTCTGGTTTCCCATTATTATTAAAACCCAAAAGAAAATTATTTTAAAAAACATCAAACTTTAATATCTTTTTGTTATACTGTGGTATTCTTGACTTTTATAGAAGCTTATAAAGGAGAGCTCTGTATATTATAAAAATGGTCATTAGTTACTGAGCTTTAGGTGCAAAATGTTTTTGCTAAATTAAAAAAATATGCCTCTTTTTTTAATGTTGGATACCTTCTCTGCTAAACTGAATGTGCAGGAGAAGGTCAGCTAAACCAAACACCACATGTGGAAAAACAATCCTCCCTATGAATAAATCAGCACTTCAGGTAGCAGGTTTTGTGTCAGGCCTGTTGACTGCAGAGAATTTTCCATTACATTCACCTGATCAATGGGGATGTATGAGTCATCTGCATAATGAGCTGCGCTGGCCAGACCAATACAAAGGCTCATGTATGTACCTGGACATAGAGCTTTTTACTGTAGACACTATATCTAGGATAAGGTGTCATTATTTGAGTCACTGTGTTAGGATTTCCTATTGTTTTTCTGCAGCTCATGAACATTTTGAATATACCTGCAGCATTTTGCATTCTCACTCAGTCTCTATTGCCCGCCACATGTCTGTCCATATTGCTGCCTTTATCTCCCATATGTCCTCTGTCCCTAAGCTCATCAACGCCGTGGTGTTACTCATCCTGCTCACAGCGCTCAGTGATCCCGAGCAGTACCACCTGACCAGCGCCGAGTTGGCTAATGACCTGGATGTCATGGATGACGCCAGTAAGTAGCCCAGAACAAGGCCAGTGCCTTCCAGTAAATGTCCCATGTGTAGTCACACTATCAGCTGAATAGTTATTATTATTATTCACTATATTTTGGCGAACTACTCTTAGCAGGTTAACCAGATCCACGTCAGATTTGGTCAGCGTGATGTTAAGATGTTCATGGTGCCAAACCACAAAGCTTTTGAGCTTTCGTTGAATGGGCTTGCCATGGCGACGCATCATTGGCCATGAAACAGGAAGTTGTTGAAGGGCTAGAGATGCTTGCAATCAAACGAAACTTGTCATTTCAAACAATTCAAACAAATTTCAACGAAGCAGCCCTTGCAATACGTTTCACCTAGACGTAAAACATTTGGTAGGTACATGTATCACATGTTGACTTAAAAAAAAGTCTCTTGGGGCCTTGCTCTAAACCCAACAGGAGGTTGGCCATTTTGAATTCTTGTGTGAATTTTTCGTGTGTTTTTGGCCATTTCCAGGCTCTCTACTTTAACAAACTCCTCCTACAGATTTATTCCAATTTACTTCAGATTTGGTCAGTACAATGTAAAGATGAAAATATATCAAAAGTTTGAGCTTTCATAAAACGGCGTTGCCGTGGCATGGCGGAGAATTTACACAATTCACCATTAAACTAACGGTTACTGACAGTAACTCGATGGTACTTCGTCCAATCTGCCCCAAACTTGACCTATTTCACATCAGGCCAGGCTCGAGGACATCGACATGACAATATTGACTCATAGCCATAGCGCCACCTACTGGCAATAGGAAGTCAGCGTTATGTGACAAACATCTGATTTATGTGTGATCTACACTTGATATAGAGCAACATAATAAATGTTTAGCGCATGTTCTCTAGCGCCATATAGAGGAGACAGGAAGTGGTGCAAAATTTGCAATCAGTCATTTCCTGTGCCACTCAATCCACGCAGGAAATAACATCTAACTTGTGCATGCAGTGTCCGATGGTTTACGGAAATAAACATTTGCTTCAACCGGTGTCTCGCCAGTACCCACGACTTGCGCGAAAGTATTATCATTTTTGTATTCCAAAATCTGAACAGTTGTTGTTACATATAATTTACTGCGGTGAACTGCTTGTTTGCATTCTGTAAGAAACCTCCACGGGCCTCTGGACTGTTTCTGTTCTACCTGAAACTAAATCTCCTATAATTGACTATGACAGATTACTTAATCTCTGCTTGTTCTGTGACACCTCCAATAGGGTTGTCAACTGACTAATAGGATGATTTATTGTTCTATTAGAGGGACCTCACACATCTTGTCTAGACTAGACGGTCAGCACTTCTTTTTAAATCAAACAGTCGAAGCCACAGACATGCAAACCTAATGTCCATCTGTGCAAAAGCCTTCTTATCAGACCAGGTGTACACTGGGTCAGTCTGATTGGAGGTGAGCCACAGTACAAGCTGCTGGATTGGGAATGACTGTATTGTCCCAGTTCCAGGGGATTACAGTGTCCTATGATCCATTACTGCAGGCTGGGCCAGACTCCGGCATTAGGATCACACTCAGCCTGAAAAATGACTTCTGTTCACAGGAACAGTAACACTGTAATATTGCTTAGTTATTTTAGCACTGTTCAATATTCAGATTTTTATACTCTATAGGCCCCCCTTCTGCTGCTGTCTCGCAATCAGCTTTTATCCACCTATTAATTTGTTAGTACAGATTTTATTATAATACTATGCATTTCTTTTCTTTATGATCATAACCAATATTATTTGAACAAATTTCAATTTATTTTCCACTGACTTACCTACCATTATTATTATTACTATTGTTATTATTATTATTGATAATATTGTGTCTGTTTGGTTGTTTTTTCTTGCTTTTAAATTATTTAATTTTTTTTTCTTCTTATCTTCTCTTCTCTTTTTATTTATTTTCTTTTCTTTCCCCTCACTTAAAAATATTGCTTTTGGATTTATGATTTTGTGATTGTGTTGTGCGCTTTTCTTCAGATTTGACAGAGAACAAGCTGTAGTGACAGTTGTTTTGTGTTTCTTGAATGATTTTTAACCTTCTTCCACTCCATAAGTGTAATGAAGGACTTGTTCATTCTGTATGTGTATAGTAGTTTAGTCACCTGTCTGAGGTGGTGGAATCAGCTAAGTGAAAAATAGGCTTGTCATGGGACTCAAACCCCAGTCTCTGTGGGGAAAGTCCTAAATTTGATTCTCACCCAGGTGCAAATAGACACTCCGTTTAGGTGATTGTTTTTTTGATTTTCCAGAGGTCTGATTTTGCCCTTTTGACACTAAATTAGACTCTGCAAAAGAAGTGACTCTCTGTACACCTTCAAGCCCTTTTATGAGCAAATGTGGTTCATCCTGTGACTCAGAGCTACAAAATATTAATTGGCAGTTTATAATAGATGTACGTGGCATTTTAATGGGTAGTGCCACGTGTACTGTGTTTTTTGGTTTTGCCCGATGCTATCTAACAGAATGATTAGTTCTGTTATGTTGATATGAGGTTAGGCTGACGTGGCGCCAACAATGCAGCTTGCCATTTATCTTTCTGTGCAGAATTCGTTTTTCGTAGATCAGCTGAAAACGATGTTGTGAACATTTTCAGAAATTTGATTAGTAATCGAATGTGTCCTTACACAGACTGACTATTAACTGCATCTCTCTCTGCTTCAGACATGTGCATTGCCTCAGCGATCTCTCTGCTGATGATACTCATATGTGGGATGGCAACATATGGAGCATACAAGGTAAAATAATGATTCATTAGAATTTTCTTTACACTACTATACTCACACAATGCTGCTGATTAAGAATGCATGTACTGTGCCCTTATATACACTGATTGTGTTAATTTCCACCAAACTGTTTAAAACACCCTTACTGTAAACACTTACACTGCATCTATTTTTGAATTCTTTGAAAACCCAAATACCATCCCTCCTTTTTTATTACTTTTTAACACACTGTGATCTCCCTGTGACCCACTTCAAGCTCTGATTTATGTCCATAGTGTTGGTTAAAGAGCCCAGCTTGTTTCTCTGCTCTCAGATAAATACATCAGCCTTAAAACCTAAAAGACATATCTCTGTTTCAGCTGCGTGCCGCCTGGATCATCCCATTTTTCTGCTACCAAATATTTGACTTTGCTCTCAACACCCTGGTCGCTGTCAGCATTGTGGTTTACCCAAACACCATACAGGACTACCTGCAGCAACTGGTAAGAAACCTCAAAGGTTTTACTCTTGAAAAGTGAAGTCAGTGATATCTAACAGCACGATATTGACTTCTTTTGTATGCATTTGACTTGTCATTTCTTATGTCACACGTCAGTAGTGTTTGATGTACAGCTACAGATGCCACCACTATCTAATGACTGGTGCTCCCTTTAACCTCAAATGAACTCTCCGCTGCTTGTGTGTTTTTCTCTGACTCCTGTGCAGCCTGATAACTTCCCCTACAAAGAGGAGATCGCTGCCCTCAGTAATTTGTGCTTGGTCCTCATCGTGCTGCTCTTCATCGGCTCTATTCTCGGCTTCAAGGTAATGTTTTCTTATCTATTAACGTACATATGTTCCCCATACGTTTAGCAGCATTTATAGTTCTTTGCTTTTATTTACGGCACAACAAATTTTCTTACAACAGAAAAAATGTAGAATGCAACCTTGTGACACAGGCACCTGCTTTCTTATGTAACTTTCTGTCCAGATGTGACTATATGTAGACCCTAAGTTTTTTTTTTTTAAAGGTTTGTATATTGTTTATTTTTGGGAGCCCCATGGGATGTCCTTTTAAATGATCTTGGGAGGTTTTTGGCAAGAGTCGTGCATCTCACAGCAGATGCTGTCCAATAGGCCTTTTTCACTGCAGACTTTTTTTTTTTAACTTATTATAGTAAAAAATAGCACTAATGCCAAGATAAAAGTAACATTAACGATTGATCTGTTCTATTTAAGTGTCCCAGTAAGCCATGATAGTGTGGCAGTGAGCCACGACTCTGAAACTGAAGCAGCTAAATGGAATTCAGACATCATATAAATGTTTGCTGTGAACCATTTCTGACTGCTGATAGTACAATGGGATCTAATCTAATCCTTAGTTTTGCTGTTGACTTTCCCACATTCCCGGAAAGATTTAATATCACAGTGACAAATTACTTCACTTCTATCACTTGTATTATTTTTATAGCCATGTGGCATGGCTCTACTGATGCTAATGTCAGCCAGACTGAAATATCTCAACAACTATTGACTGAATTGCAATGACATTTGTTACAGAGACACGTATGGTCCCCAGAGGATGAATCCTAATGACTTTGGTGATCCCCTGATTTTTCAGTTTGCGCCACCAGCAGCGAGTAAAAGAACATCTACAGATGATGAATGCTACTCACTTGGATGATTCCCTGATTTTACCTCTAGCGCCACTATGAGGTTGACATTTAAAGGTTCTCTATATGATATCCAGAGCATTAATATAGCAGCAAACAACTATTTGCTATGTAAAGATATAGAGAAGTAATATCTAGATGAGCAGAGAATGAAGTCTCTCTCCCTCTGTGTGTGTTGTACTTTGAGCTTCTCTGTGCTTTGTTGACAGAGCCTGGCCGGCCACCCGTGCTTTTAGTGCATGTGAGTGTGCCCCAATGGCTAGCTCATGGCCGCTGCTCTGCACTGCTCTCATACAGCGGTTACAACTGTTAACGCTGTCTCGACCGATGGCAGTGTTGCAGAAGCTGACTGCCACTGTTAGCTCCATCAGCAGTGTTGCCGTTGTTTTCACTGTTGGCGCTGTTAGCACCGTTACCTGCAAACTACGCGGCTCAGCCACCGCCATGTTGAGAGCTGTGCGGAGGCAATAGAAACGCTCCCAATCTCGCATTTAGCACTTTTAAGTGAAATATCTCTACAAATATTGGTTGAATTACCATGAATGCCGTTGATGCATTCATGTCCTTCTCACAATATATTGTAATAACTATATATGATGATCCCCTAAAAATGAATGACATTCATTATGTTGGGTAGAATCCAACGTTAACGTTACCTCTGTTGATCCAGTTTGTTTGCATGCTTCCACGGCTGCAGAAGGCTGCGTTCGCGTGCCAATTTGTTTCATATGTGTCGAGCAACGGGTTGCTGAAATGGGCAGTGATGGGATCACACAGGCCAAAACAAAAACAGACGTTCTGGACCAGAATGAAAATTTCAAAGGAGAACATACTGGCTGTAGCATTGTTGTCGGAGAAGCCAGTGTTTCCTTAATCTCTTGACATATCATGGTTATTTTACAGTAAATATATTACATGTTGGTCTTTTAAGTCTGAGATTATAAGACAAACAGCACATTTTAATAACAGTGATTATGGTTTGGACTGATAAAGGAATTTCTAAATTGGAAATCCCATGTAGTACCCTCAGAATTGGTATTTGGATAAGTAGTTGTGTGAAGTCATTTCTGACTGATGGAATAATTTGCTTTGCACAATCAGCATCATTATCAGTCATTTGAAGTTCACTGGGAGCTAAATTAAGTGATCTCTGTCGCTGCAAATGGATCTCTGCAGATTCCCATGGAGGCTGTTAAAATAACCGAGCTGTCAGAGCATTAAAGGGACTTCTTAATTGGTTTATTATAGAAGTTAGAGAGCTCAGTCTGGCTTTGGTTTGTGCTGGCGGATGGATTTAGCAGATGGTGTTGTGTTTGGCCCCGGAGTTCCAGTAGCCAGCTTCCTGCTGAGAGCCAGATGATTCCTGGATGACGGAGAACAACAGGAACTTGTTTTTGCTACCTACAGTGATGTATAACCCTGAGATAAAACCTGAAAACAGAATCTGAATTCAACAAGCGGGTGAATGGATTATCTGTATTTTATATGAGTTATTTTCAGTGTTGGTGAGAGTTTCTTTGAATAACATACTTTTATTACAGCCTCCATAGTGCACGTTATCATGGTGCAAATATAGGACAAAAATGTTACCCCTACACCACAGCTTCTCTGGGGATTAGATGACCTTATTATATTACATAATAATGAGGAAAAGCTGGTTTCCTGAAACTACAATACATATGCTGTAACATCCTGTAAGGCTGTACTGCAGTGCTTTGAGCTAAAAGCTAGCATCAGCGTGAAACATGCTCTCAGTTAAAAGTTTAGTTTGTGTTAGCATGCCAGTTAGCTCAAAACACAAAATACTGCTGAGGCTGATGGGAATGTCATTGATTTCGTGGGTATTTAGCAGTGGGTAACCTCTGGTTCTGAAAAGTGAAGCCAATGCGGAAGAGCCTTAAACTTGCATTCCCTCTAACAGCCAGCAGGGGGCGACTCCTCTGGTTGCTAAAAGGAGTCTGATTGTAAAGAAGTCTATGAGAAAATGAGCCTACTTCTCACTTGATTTATTACCTCAGTAAACATTGTAAACATGATTTTATGGTCTCAGTCGCTAGTTTCAAGTCTTCTTCAATACAGCATGATGTTCATTTAGTAAATTATGGTCCCATTTAGAGTTAAATAGACCATAAAGCAGGGGAGGCTTTAGGGTGGGGCTATCTTGTGATTGACAGGTCGCTACCACGGCGTTGTCCGGTCTGGGAGTTGTCCATGTTTTCTTCTTAGAACTTTAACCCTTTCACAGTGTGTTTTCAGTTCATGAAAGTTAATAATAACCTTTTTGGTGGACTGAAAATGTCTTATTCAGCGTTCGGTTGTACTTAGCTCCACCCTCTCGTGTCACTTCTGGTTTCCAAAAAACCGAGATGGTGACGGCCAAAATGCCGAACTCGAAGCTTCAAAAAACGGCAGTCCACAAACCAATGGGTGACGTCACGGTGACTACGTCCACTTCTTATATGCAGTCTGTGGTATTTAGTCATAAACCAAAGTTTTGGACAACTTTTGACCTCATGATGGCGCTGAAAAGTAAAGGAATCACTAAATGTATTAATCCTAAGGGGGACATGAATGTGTACAATATTTCATGGCAATCTATTAAATAGTTGTTTAGATATTTGACCAAAGTGGTGGACAGACTAACATTGCCATCCATATAGAGCCATGCCGCTAGCGTGGCTTACAACCATTTATGTGTTGTCATGTGAAGACAAATATGTGTACTTAGACTCAATAACCAAATAATGTTGTATTCTCTCTCTTCTATGTGATATCAGGCCTACCTGATAGCATGTGTGTGGAACTGCTACAGATATGTGAGCGGCCGAGGTACTTCTGAAATCCTGCTCTATGTCACAACCAATGACACCACGGTAAGTCACAAATAAAGTACTATTTCTACATGACAATGAAGGTGTGGCACATTGGTGTTTTTAAATTGATTTATTTTGGACAACAATGAACCATAAGGTATAACAGGCTTCGGTTACATGGGCAACACTTGTTTGTAGGATCCAATGTTGGTTTGTTCTTTGTTGATAATAAGAATAAAATAGAATATCAACAGAGTTGTCTGTTAAACAGAAGATGGAGGAGCATTGATCCTTTTGGTTGAGTCTATACTCTGTTTAGCTGTTCAGTTGTCTGGGAAGTCACACTACAGTTAAAGAAAACCAGTAGAAAAAAAATTCTACCACCTTTCTTTTCCTGTCAGACCACCTGCGTGAATGTTAATAACATGTTCCTATAATACTACAGACATTCCTCACATGCAGTGCACAGCTGAACAAATACTTTTGTCAGGGTCAACTGTAAGAGAAAATATTTTCACAACAAATGAAAATGTCTGACTAGCAAACCAAATGATTTACAAGTCAGCAGATATTAATGAAATGTAGAAGAACAAAAAGGTACACGAGAAAAACTGCGCATGTGTGCAATATGTTACCAAATTCATAGTCCATTTAACTATCCTTCATGTCTATATTGTCATCTAGAGATCCAACATAAAACAATCTTGATTTGCTGTTTTCTTCCACCTCCAAAAGCAAAAATGATATATTCAATCTAGTAACGTTTTCAGCGTCGGCGTATAGGTTTCCTCTTTCTCGGGCCCGTCTGGCAACTGTAAAGTCATCATGCTGGGGGAGGAAGGAAAGTATAAAGATGGGCTGTCGTATAGCAGGTAGTTTCACACATGGCTAGCATGGATGAATGAACAGCCTTGGACAGAGAGATGAGGCTCCATGCTGGCAAAGCCATTATAATGGTGGCGGAGGCACAGTAGTTGTACAGTAAGTGAGCTTTGTCTGGGTCTCCTGTCGGTGTCCTGTTGTTCAGGCCCGGCCCCCTGACCGCGGTTACCCTGCTGCCCACACACTTATTAGAACTACTTATACTTTGACAGAAGGAAAAGGAAAAAGTAGGCTGTAGGAACACTAATGACCTGTTTTGACTATGAACACAGAGGGAGCTGTCAGTAGCTGGCTCTATTTCTGACCTTTCACATGTATTTAAAAAAATACCTGTACTCCTCAGTCGGCAGCTTAAGACTGTAGATGGTGGTGGATTAAGGTGGTCAGTATCCCCTTAGGCTACACTTTGTATGGCCCCCCCACCCTTACTCATCATGCTTTTAACGTTACCAGAAAAAAAGTAATTAAAGCATCCTAGGAATATTACACGGCCCACACATACACACTCGGGGAGCACTGGTATATACACACACATATTGAGGCAGCCTTTAATCTAAACCTTGAAATATCTTGTCAATTAGATCTTGGCCATGTTGTTCTTTCAGCTGTTGAGCTTTTTGTTTTTCTGCTTTGTGATCATAATTTCATTTTACCGCTATTCTGTCCGGTAGTGACGTATTATTTGAAAACCAAATTGACCTTATAAACCTGGTCACATCATGGGGCCAGATTCATATGGTCAGCTGATTGGGTAGATGTGGGCCACTTCTACCCAGTCAGCTGCTTATTTTTTAGTGTTTCTTAGGGGTGAAAGTTTAAATAATTAAAAATAATCTGCCAATCTGGGGCCCTTGCAAACACGGGGCCCCCAGGCTACAGCCCAGCCTGTGCATTAATCCACCCCAGACTGTATAGAGTGTAACATTCCACACAGTTTGAAACAACCCGCCACACTCGACAGCTTTGTACACCGTGTGGCTTTATGGGATGTTTAGGAAATAGAGACCCCTGATGGGTAAAACACCTGAGCTGTAAAGAGAGGAACAGGAGGCCCCCGCTCTCTAACTCACTGACATCATCAGTGAAAAGCACAAGACAAACAGCAGCGTGCCCCTTTATTTCCATTAGACTCACCTCTGCAGGTATGCTTTTTCAATTAGAGCCTGACATAGTTGATTAGAGCCTCCCCTCCCTCCCCCACTAGGCAGGTTTGTGGCTTCTGGTTAGCAGCTTGCATGGCTACACATCAGTTAAACAGCAGTTAGGTCAAAGGTCCACTAATGAGTTCCTTATGAGCCGAATTCCTGCACACACAGAAAAGTCTCTCACACCCACACAGCCAGGTGCTTTATTTGGCAATAAAGGAGCAACAATAAGTAACCCTTGAAATGCCTCATAGATCAAAATGAGCACAATTTCTCGTTATAAGGTTGATATGGTGAACCGCTCCCTGTAAATACTGTTGCTACGCCTGTCTGTCTTTCTGTTCTTGCCTGTTGGCTACCTTCGGGTCTGGAAAGTGAAGCCAATGCTGAAGAGCCTTAAACTTGCATTCTCTCTAACAGCCAGCAGGGGGCGACTCCTCTGGTTGCTAAAAGAAGTCTGGTTGTATAGAAGTCTATGAGAAAATGAGCCTACTTCTCACTTGATTTATTACCTCAGTAAACATTGTAAACATGAGTTTAAGGTCTCAGTCGCTAGTTTCAAGTTTTCTTCAATACAGCATGATGTTCATTTAGTAAATTATGGTCCCATTTAGAGTCAAATAGACCATACAGTAGGGGATGCTTTAAGGCGTGGCTACATTGTGATTGACAGGTCGCTACCACGGTGTTGTCCGGTCTGGGAGTTTTCCATGTTTTTGTCTTACAACTTTAACCCTTTCACAGTGTGTTTTCAGTTCATGAAAGTTAATTGTAAACATTTTGGTCGCCTAAAAATGTCTTATTCAGCGCTCGGTTGTACTTAGCTCCACCCTCTCGTGTCACTATCAGCTGTATTTAGCTAGTGTAAGCTAATGCTAATGCAAAAACTCCATGAGGTGGTTGACCAGAAACTTTGTGTTTAGCCATAGGCGTTGGAAGATGATTTAAGCTGGCATTGGGCTGCCCCCGATTATGCAAAAAATGTCTCCTAAAGTAGTGTTATTATGGTATAAGGACGGCCTCTGAGGTGAACAGTGGTGCCACGGCTTTGCTCACGTTACCGCAGTCTTTGAAAGGGAGGAGTGAGCGGAGGGGTACTCAGTTGGTTGCAATCTGCAGCCACGCCACTAAATGTGACCAAATCCTACACACTGTCCCTTTAATATTGTTTATAAATAGTTGTTCAGAACTGAAATGTTAACTGTATGTATTGAGCTTAACTAAAATGTTAAGAATTGAGAGGTTTTATAAAAAAACCCTCTAATACTCACATCATCCGCCCCCAGCAGTGGGTGGTGAAGCACCCTCATCACTTCCAACACCCATGTCTCTAGCTGACCTTTAAATGTTTCCACCTGATTCGTTTTGAAATTAAAAGCTGGTGAAACGGTCTTAAATAAGCATATGATGGCTATATACATGATAGGGTGCTAAAATAGGCTAAAGCTATATATCCTGGGTAAAAAGTCATAATCTTCACCGGTTGATGATCTACAGAAGACATGGAATGAATGCAATGGAGTGAATTGCAGGGTAGGGCTAGTTAGCCCTAGTATTGGTATTATAATATGAATATTATTAAAATGTTATTCGCTCTAACATATCACTTGGATGGTTTGGATGCTTACTATAGAAAACCATACTTGGACAAGCAACACAGTAGTTCGATTTAAGCTTTAATATTTGTTTCAAAAGTCAATATCTAGCCAACATTGGAACATTTACTTGCATTTTCAACTTCCCAACATCATCAATGAAAAGCCTCAGGCCAAGAAAGGCAAGTGATAATATTCTGAATATATATCGACTCCATTAGATGTTTCTGTTGGATCTAAAGCCAGCTTCTTATCTATCGTGTATTGAGAATGTTTCTTAGTTGTTTCCATCAATTACAGGCCTCTTTAGTTCAAGGAGGCATTGATCATGTCAGAGGGTCTAGTCACTAGTAGAGGCTGTTAAAGGTTATTGATTACCTATAATGTCTGTGTCATCCTTAAAAGATCAGAATAGTTCACCTTCACAAAGGAAACACTGAGTCTGTCAGTATGAACTGAAACCCTCAATGGCTCATTGTTTAAAACATGAGAGACAGGTCAGACACATGGTGTTGTTGTATATGAAGTCAAATGAACCATCGAGAGAGCCTGCATTTCTATTAGCCGTGGTGTCAACAGCAAAACCAGACCGTTGAGTCACAGCTGAGATGTTCTGACTCAACACGGTCTCAGCTTTGCTTCCTGGTTGATTACCTGAGAGAGAGACAAGCAGGGAGGAAGCTTCGATTCACACATTTGATTGAATGAAAGGCTTTCTTGTGAATATTGTAAAGACGTGTGAACAGGTTTATTATATCAAACCGGAGAAGAGTGGTTAAAGTTACTTAATGCCATTTTTTCACAAACAAATTCCTGCTTTTGGGAGTGTAAACCTACAGTGAAACATCCGGATGAATAACAGAAGATGAATAAGCAAATCTGCCCCCCTTAGCTAGACAGTCTGTGTAGAGCTTTAAAACTAAATCTGGATGCTGACACCTGCATTTTGTTTTTTTCCACATGACATAGTGTCCTATATATCTTTATCAGGACACTCCCCATGTACTACATTCCCTTTTTGCTTTGAAACAGTCGTTCACTGCTTGGCAACAGCCCTGCAGATGGTCACAGTTTAGGATCAAAAAGCATCTCTGATCATTTGCTTCAGTATCAATCCACAAATATGTGAGATTGGTCATAAGGTTGAAACTAGCAGGTTTTTTCTTTTTGCATTATTAACTTACCTGCTGATTATTTTCTCAATTTATCAATAAATTGGGGGAAATTCCCCTCACAATTTCTCATAGCCCAATCCCAAAGATATTCAGTTTACTGTTATACACAACTAAGAAAACCAGCAAATATTCACATTTGAGAAGCATTGACCAGTACATGTTTGGCATTTTTTGTTTAAGACACCACTTCAATTATTGATCCATTATCAGAAATGTTGCAGAATCTTTTTTTTTATTATTCCAAGCAATTACTCGATTAATTGACTAATAATATTAGTTCTAGTTGGTAAACACTAATCTGCTCATCCAAGAACGTTCCCCATTAATATCTCAACTTAATATGTTAATGGAACAATCATTTTCTCAAAATACCTAGGCTAATACTCCTTCTTTTCTGACACCACTGTAATAATTTCCATCATTTCACATCATTTCATCCCTAAAGCATTTTAGTTTGTCATTTTACCTAATTAAACTATTTAAAGAGATACACATTTCATTTCATTTCATGTATTCTGTTGTTTTAATTTCAAAGTGTTTCCTATCCACCAGTTTGATTCTCTCTCTTTGTACGTGTTTCATAATCATATTTGGTTGAAATCCTGTAGTTTAGCCTATTAATTAGGAAATCACAATTGTTTCTCTGCTATTTGAAGTCTTCCTGGTCTATAGATATTTCACTTAATCCAAAGTACTGTTTTCACTGTTTCCTTCTTCTGTTTGAAATTGCACCAAAGCTGGTGTATTATATTATGCCACTTAAATAAAAACAGACTGAGACATTGACAGAATTATCATCATTTTGGTAATAGTTAGACACTATCGACTTTAAATTGTACCTGCTCTTTTTGCAGAGTGTTAGAACTACTCGTACTAACCACAATGTGTTTTTCCTCTGTATCTCCAGGTGCTGCTTCCTCCGTATGACGACAGCGTCAGCGTCCTTCCCAAGCAGGCTCCTCCACCGTACACCACCGCTACAGCGTGAAAACATTCCCAGCATCCTGCCGTTGACAAACCCCCAGCAAGATTTATGCACCACACTGCCTCTCCAGTGTACAGTATATTCATGGATATATTGTAGCTACACAAACATTACAGTACACTCATGCATGCACATACAAAATCTTCTCACACACACACACGCACACACCTCTACCACCACCGTGACCTCTCATCCCCTCCTGTTATTTATTGATGACCTTTCTGTTTCTATAATTCCAGACATGATGTGCATTTAATGCATTTGAACTGGGGTGCAATAAGGCACTAGAAAGTTTGATAGATTCTATATATTTGTATTAATTATATTTATGCTGTGTGTGTACCTGTGATAGTATTTGATGTGTCCTACCTTTGATAGTCATATCTAACATATGCACAAATGCAAAAATGACGATCTTACTGCCCACAGTAACGAGTGATCGTCACATGTTTCCTGTTTGTCTCTTCTCGGCTCGTGATCAGGGTTGGATTGCCTTTATTCGTAACTTTCTCTCTTGAGGGGTGCCCTTTTATAGATCCATGTGTGAAGTGTCACCTTGACTGGAAGTTCTCCCAAAGAAATTCATCTGCCTGTATTCTGACATGATCTAAGAGCAACCTAGTGTATATCGAACATATCACCTTCTTTTACCGCTTTATTCCAACTACAAAACAGAATTGTATTGTGTTATAAAAAGTGTTGAGTTGTGCTGGTTGACCTTCATAACTTTTAAATGTAACTGTGTGTTTCTACTGATTGACGAGAAATGTCTTGGGCTGCTATTTATCTATTTTGACAGCACAGAAGTAGCGCTGGTCTGGAATCAGTTTGCTCTTTGAAGTCACTATGAATGAGTTGCTCGAGGGACCCCGGTGCAATGACTCTATAGATCGGGCCTGTCTACGTTCAGGAGCTCAATAAACCTGGTTGTGTTTTTTCAATTAAACCGATGAGAGCTTCTGGTCTGTGTAAACACACAAAGTCTGCTCCACCAGATGCAGTTATTGGCAAGCTGCTTCCTGGACACAAAATGTCCTGTAAGGACACAAAAGTCAAACCTGAGGGTTGCTGCTGTATGAAAAGTAAAGATGTGATATTTATTTGTCTATTAAAATCGAATTTCACTGGCAGATGTTTGTGTTTTGTTTTGAATGTGAGGTCCAAGCTTTTGCATGAACTCCAATGTTACTTAGAAACATGTTTCTGATTGTCTCTGCTGTTGACACTGACACTGTCTGGAAACTATTGGTAAGAGGTGACCGTGTATAAAGGCGCTCATTGTGTGGCAGGCAGGTACCCCCACACTGGTTGGCATGACGACTAGTGACCAGGTCTTTCCATAAACTGCTGCTCAAATGGGGATATGGCGAGTTCATCCAAGCATCACTTGTAAAATTACAAAACACCTCTTTCACAGTGGCTCTGACCTGATCTCAGCTATATAAATCAACAGTATTTTCTCTCAAGGAAAGTCTGACACCCCAGCTTTAGAACAGCTTATTCTCTTTATTTTAACAAATTACTCATTGTTTACAACATGTAAAAGTAAGTGGACAACAGCTAACGCATGTAGACTGTGATCTTTTAAAACTTATGCCTTCAATGCCCCTTAACCTGAAAACAAAAGCTACAGGCAAATTAAACTCTCCGCACAAAGAGTATAGTAGCAAAGATAACAAACTCCAGTGTTTTTTTTTTTTTACAAGAGCTGCTGCCGCCATTTTGAAATTAAAACGCTTATTATATTTACAATAATGTAATGTCCAACACAGGTTATTTCAGTAGAATATGACAATAGAAAAGAAATAGTTTTGCTTTTGTACGGCACTTTTTCGGCGGACGTTTTACTGGCGTCCGGTAGTTGCTTTCAGTCCAATATGGCGGAAGCGAAGATCAATCGACTTTCACCTCTTGGAAATATGCGTTCTTTGGCACGGCTCTCAACATGGCGACGGCTGAGTTGGCGGCTCGCAGCTAACGGCGCTAACGGTGCTAACAGTTAAAACAATGGCAAAAGTGCCGACAGAGCCAACAGTGTTAACATGGCGGGGAACCGGAAGAGGGGTGGCACACTTCTGTGATGACACCATCGGTCGGGATGGTGTTATCAGCTGTAACCGCCGAATGAGAGCAGTGCAGAGCAGTTGTCGTGAGCTAGCCGGTGCGGCATGCTAACATGCATGAATATACACTAATAGGCATGTGGCCCGGCAATGTCAACAAAGCACAGAGAAACTCTGATTACACAGAAGGAGAGCAACTACTCTGCTCAGGTAGACATTACTCCTCTATATCTTTACATAGTAAATAGTTCTTTGATGCTATATTAATGCTCTGGATATTATATAGAGAAGAAATAGGACAAACTGAGTATGAGCAAGGTTTAGGGCTCATGCCCACTCCACCTAGATCTTATTATGAAATGTTTAAGGGCTTTGAAGGTGTAAAATTAAGGAGTTCAGTCCTGGCTAATAATGGATAATAATAATGCACACAGTGCACTTTCATAGACTAAGCTACTGGAGTTATACTATACTATATACTATATTCATTTTTAACAGTCTCTTCTGCACTACATTCACTTTTTTAATAGTCCTGTATCACAGCTGTTCCCCTGCACTATATTCAGTTTTAACAGTTTTCTTCATCTCCTTGTATTTTTATATCTGGTATATTTGTTTGTACTTTGCACTACTAACTTTCTTACTGCCTTTTTACTAACATGTTTTGCACTATGGAACTGTGATGCTGGAAACTTGAATTTCCCTCGGGATCAATAAAGTTACTATCTATCTATCTATCTATTTATCTATCGCTCTATCTATCTCTTATAGTAAATAGTATTCACAGACTTTCTGTTTTATTGAGCTGAACAAGAGGCGTAACTCCCTGGTTGGAGTCAGAGGGGGAGTAAGCAAGGATGGAGTACTAAGGGGCAGAGCAATGCAAGTGCCTGGACAGATAGAGAAAGATTGAGGGCTGGAATATATGCATGTTTACAGTCTGGAGCTACTATTGACTGCTGGAACTCCTCTCTTGACTGTGTGTTGGATTTATTGAGAAACTTTGACTGCAGGAGTTGAGGAGAAAGAGTTGGTTTTGATAACAGGGTAAGTAGTTTTTTTGATTTATTCTCCTGATAGCAAGGGTCTATTTAGTTGCTGGATCACTGCAAGCTCTACTTCTTGCATACCTGGAATATCTTTATCTTAGAATAGCTAGTAATTTTAAAGTGGAATCACCAGCTGTATTCTGTATTGACTTAATGTTGGACAACATCATAGTTTCCATCACCTGCATCATGAAAAGCCATCAAAGACAGGGAATGTGCAAAACAGAGGGCAGGTCCCATAAAACACAGTGAGGTACACACTGTTTTAGTGTTTCATAGTAAACACACAGCCTTGGCTTTAATTCATGAGGAAATGTGAGAGAGGGATTGCTCTGTGATGGAATCCCACCATGTCAGTGAAATCACTGTAATAATTTACATTTAAAAGAAAATGTAAAGGATAACTTCCATGCTTTCTTTGCCACTGATGTATCCGATAAAAATAAATGATAACCAGTTTGGAAAATACTTTTCCCAAATGGTGCACATATGAAATGAATCATCTGTCAATCAATCAATTCATCTTTATTTATATAGCACCTTTCGAACAAAGCAAATGCACTTCAAAGTGCTTTACAAGCGATTGACAAAAAAAAGAATTGACAAAAGTCATAATGATCAACCGTTATTCAAAGTAGGAAAATGTTGATAAAACAAAAATGAGTAAAATACAGTATAAAACAGTATAAATAATAAAACTAAAGAAATTGTAAAACACTACATGGAAGCCAGACTAAATACACATGACGGTGAAGGACAGACTGGTACTGTGGTACAGTTTGGAGGTCTATGGCACTTTATTAATAATAATAATAATAATGAGAATAATATAATAATAATACACTGTATTTATAAAGCACTTATCAAAACAATGTACAAAGTGATTCACAGAGAGAAAAAAAAATAATAAAATACCCCAAATGAATGATAAAATACATGAAGAGGAAAAATTAAAAGTTAAAAATAATAAACAAGAAATTAAAAATCAATAAAATTACCAGGCAGCTCAGATAAAATGAGGATATGTTTTTAGAAGAAACTTAAAAAGAAGACACTGACTCAGACAGTCTTATTTCCTCGGATATTATACAGGTATATACAGGTCGTTCCAGAGCCTCGGGGGTAAATAAAGAAATTAAAGAAATAGATAGTACATTTGTCATACTGATCGATAATTGATGAAACTGTCAGACCATTGCCAGAGAGACGTCAAACAGATGTGAGGTCAGAGGTCGACAGCTCTGTGGGATGCTACATGGTTATGTGACCCCTGTAGGTCTCAGGTCAGCTGTTACCATATACATGTCTGTAAGGGACTGTTCATTAGCGCTGAGTCATCGCAGTGTCAGACGTTCAGAACTCCATTAAGAAATCCTCAAATTCTAACATCTTACATGCTGCCTTAGAATTAAGATTTGTGCCATGTGACCAACGTCATTCTACACCGATCACAGGCAGGTTTCTGACTGCGCGCAGTGCAGCCTGCAGTCTGGATGTGTCAGGTAATGAATGGCTCTCCTGGGGACTGGATAGAGAAACAGCCTGTGGTGCTTTTCAGCCTCTCTTAAACCATTTTAAACCACTTATGCAGCACAACACCCAAAAGCTTATTCATAGAGAGTTTTGTCAACTTTATATGATGGCAGATGGGAAAACTTGACACTCGTGTGGAGTCCACACTTGTTTAGAGACAGAACCCAAAATGGAAAGGTGCCATAAATTGATAATAAGTTACATTTACAGTCAGACTATGCCATTCGAAATGTGCACTTTTACAAAACCTATGCAATGCTGTGAGCATTAAAACGATACACACTAAGATGTGAAATCGGAAGCTCAAATATGCAGGAGGTGAAAGTTCTCTCTATTTATATCGCTGCTCCTCATTAACTTAAGTGTAGCACTTCACTTGTCACCTTACTGACACAGAGTCACTTTACTTGTTTCTTACACCGAGGAGGTTATGTTTTCTGTCCTGTATGGGTGTTTGTCTGTTAGTTAGAGACGTATTTCAACAAATGATCAACAGATTTTAGCGAAATTTAGTGTGAAGATAAGACCGTGGGAATAGGAAGAAGAATCTAGCGCAACCATGTGGCCATTTATGTTAAGCCCATTCCATTTTTATTCAGGGACCTTGAATCTAATTTTCCTGGTTTCCTGATCCCTGGAAGCGTATGTTGTCAATCAGCTTCTTACTACGAGTGATATGGTTCTTCATGAACACAAAGTTTGAACAGTTATGGAGAAAAACCATACCATTTGGTTGCCAAATTCCTCTGGTTGCAGCCTACTTGGCACAGACTGCCTTAACCTTTAATTGTGAGATTTAGATGACAGGTGCACACATTTAGGCAATCCTGTAAAATTTGATGGCATTTCACAATTAGGTGGTGATCCAGCAACATAATACATTTTAATGGCATAAATCATTGGTTATTAGCCTGACTCACATACAATTTAGCAAAATGCATCCTTGTACTAAACCTAATATTCCCAGACAGGGTTGATGTGTTCTCTAAAAGCCATGACCTCCATAAACCAATTAACAGGATTGACTGTCAGATGCAGATAGATAAATAAATAAATAAATATAATCTTGTTTTTGGCAATTTCCCTCCTGCCTTATTGCCTCTCTCTGCCTCTACCTTTGCTGTTCCATGCAGACTTGTTCTCTTCTTGCACTGCATTGTGGGAGTGTTTCTTTCAGTTCTTGTTCTTGTGCTTTCCTCTCTCTCTATCTCTATACGCTGCAGTTGTCACATCTTGTCAGAATGAGGTCCCTGGCCTTCGGCCTCTTCTGCCTGTTGTGCTGTAACGCAGTTCGACTGGACAGACGGCGTCCCAGGCCCATCGCGGCCAGAGGTCGAAATGAGACTGCTGTCCAAACCAAACCAGTGGGTAAGTGATCAGTTGGTAACCAATATGTGTGTTTTGCCAACTGCATTTTTGTCTATTTCTATCTAAGACACAAAGTCGAACAGTTTTCTAGAATCTAGTTTAGGTTTTGCCCCAAACTGAGCACTATCTCCCTGATCACAAACCTCCATGTCTTTGATCAAAGAGAGCACCTGCAAAGCAATCCCGCTGGATTTCGTCTTCGTCATCGACAGCTCCCGAAGCATCCGCCCCAACGACTACGAGAAGGTCAAGACCTTCATCATCAACCTGCTTCAGTTCCTCAAGGTCGGCTCCGATGCCACGCGGGTCGGACTGCTGCAGTATGGCAGCGTGGTCCAGCCCGAGTTCTCCCTCAACACCTACACCACCAAGGCTGAGGTGGAGCAGGCAGTGAGGAACATGGAGCACCTTGCCACAGGAACAATGACCGGTTTGGCCATCCAGTACACCATGGAGACGGCCTTCACAGAGGAAGAGGGAGCACGACCAGCGGACCAGCTCATCCCACGAATCGCTATGGTTGTGACTGACGGGCGGCCTCAGGACACGGTGGAGGAGATTGCAGCTCAGGCGAGGCAGGCCGGCATCCAGATCTTTGCTATCGGAGTGGGCAGGGTGGATATGAACACTCTGAAATCCATCGGGAGCGAGCCGCACTCTGAGCATGTGCACCTGGTGGCCAACTTTAGCCAGATAGAAACCCTCATCTCTGTGTTCCAGTCCAAACTGTGTGGAGGTGATGAATCCAGTCTATTTTCACTCCAATGTCCCTCCTCGTTTATGCATGCATGTGTGTTTGCACCATTTTGTTTGAGTATCTGTGTTGGTGTGTGTCAGGTTCAGAGATGTGTGAGGTGGTGGACCATCAGTGCCAGCACATCTGTGTGAGCAGCCCTGCCTCATACAGATGCAAGTGCAGGAAGGGCTTCACCCTCAACCCCGACGGCAAGACATGTAAAGGTGAAGGAACTCCATTTCTCTCATCTGAGCTGTTCTTTTCAACTGCATCCTTTTATGAGTATGGTTATTTAATCCCCTTGAACCAGTTCAAATGGATATTTCTAATTTTTAGAATGCACACAAGGTCTGAGGGTGTGTTCTGTTGTTTCCTTTTACACAGTCAGTCATGTGACTTAAAGGTGCTCTATATGATATCCAGAGCATTAACATAGCAGCAAACAACTATTTGCTATGTAAAGATATAGAGTAGTAATGTCTACCTGAGCAGAGAATGAAGTCATTCTCCCTCTGTTTGTGTTGTAATCCGTGCCGCACATGCTTTTAGTGCATGTAAGCGTGCCCCACTGGCTAGCTCACGGCCGTTGCTCTGCACGGCTTTTACAGCATCTGCTATTACAGCTGATAACGTCATCTCAACCGACATTGTTAGCTCTGTCAGCGTTGTTTCCACTGTTAGCACCATTAGTTGCTGCCATGTTGAGAACCATGCGGAGGCAAGAGAAATGCTCCCAATCCCACATTTAGCACCTTTAAATCACTATTTTTACTACTTTTTTTCTACTAAGTATACAAAACAACATTACCATAATCTCTTTAGAATATTTTCTACAATATTTACTCTTAATGGATTCAGGACAGCCTTGAGGAAGGCTTAATAAAAAAACACAAAACATGGTGTACAGTGATTTTGATGGACCTCCGATCCAAATGAGAGCCAGCATTCTTCCTGCCAGTGATGTCCCTCCACCCACTGTTGGAAAACTTCTCTTCTGCTCCTCTGGTGGATGTTAACAGAAAGTAAAGTGGGGGAGATTTCCTGAAGGAAGTGTGCTTTTGCGATCATCAGAGCAGCTGCTGAAATGTGGAGGTGTATCCACGGTGTCGAAACAAGAACGACCGTTTGATCTCTCCTGCCTCTACACTTTCACCAGAGTCGTTTTGAGAGTGGATTTAGGTTTTTGATGAATGAATTATGGTTTTAAAAGAATTTTTTTGTGATAACTATTAATGGATATTCTAGTAATTACAGCTGCCAGTAGTAGAAGAAGACATCTTGTTAGAAACAGCAGGGGTATTGCTGTAAGTAGTAGTATTGTAGTATGAGGTGAAGTATTATTGTATTAACTGAAGGTTCATCCTCCTCAGAAATAGACCACTGTGACCCGGGGAATCATGTCTGCATTTTAGTATCTTCTACAGTAATGAATTGTCATTTGTTGATAGTGTTAACAATGCTTCAATCTCTGATCTGTGCTGTTTATGTCACCCAGAGATTGACCACTGTGCTGATGGCACCCACGGGTGTGAACAGGAGTTTATGAGCACAGAAGACTCCTGTGTGTGTAAATGCAGTAAAGGCTACACCCTCAGACCTGATGGCAAAACATGCAAGAGTAAGTGTCCATTTTGGGTTTTTTTCTACTTCCTTCCTGATATTTCCATAAATAAATTCTAGATTTCCTTTTATTTTTTTTATTTAATATATATTTTTTATTTTGTCTGTTTTGTTTATACAGAATTGTCTAAACAAAATTTGTATACATTGTCATGTGTGTCAGAAGAAACCTGATTTGTTATTGACTTTTGGACAGACTGACTTAAAATGTTCAAACAGGGGCTCACATGAAAAGCTGTAGTGTTTAGGCCTTGGCCTCAAGTTTATTTAGCTGTCTGGAGTTAGATGTCTGTTTGTGCTCGCTGATACAGTGGAACTATATGATGAATGCAGGGAAGTGCATGGGGTTCATCATCTGGAACATACAGTAAATGTGCTCTGTAAATTTTAGATAATCTGTCCATGACATTTTGATACCTCCAGTGCACAAGTGAAAATGATGGCCAGAGTAGCAGAACTCAACAGATTGCTAAATTTTCCAAGAAATTACTCCTTAATCTTAATCTCCTATTTCCTGTAGAGATTGATCACTGTGCTGATGGCACCCACGGGTGTGAACAGGAGTTTGTGAATACAGAAGACGCCTGCAAGTGTAAATGCAGAAAAGGCTACACACTCAGACCTGATGGGAAAACATGCAAAAGTAAGTGTGCATTGCTCAGGTCATTATATGGGCATTATCAGTAGTTATAAGTCTCATAGATGTGGGTCAGAAGGGGCCTGCTACACCTACTAGTAGATAGTATCGTTGAAGAAGTTGTAGTTTTGTTGCCTAAACCTAAACAAGCTGTTTTTTTGTGTTCAAAATGCAACATTTGATTCAGTTTTACGTGTTAGAATGTGTTGCTTTTAAGTTTCGCTTTCACTTTTACAACTTAGTAGGTGTAGGAGCCCCTACTGACCCACATCTATGAGGCTTATAACAACTGATAACGCACATTTAATGAGCTGAGAACAGTGAAATCGGGTGCCAAGCATGTTAACTGTAGCACAAGAAGAAACTTAACCCAGATGTGATACATTGACTGTAATCACCACTGGTGATAAATAGTTTCCGTGCATCAAACTGGACAGCAGTTGAGAATATTATTTTATTTTCTCAGTAATTACTCACCCAACCCTATCTATATTGATAAATGGACTATTTCCTGCAGACATGGACCATTGTGCTGATGGGAAACACGGCTGTGAACAGGAGTTTGTGAATACAGAAGATTCATGTGTGTGTAAATGCAGAAAAGGCTACAAACTCAGACCTGATGGAAAAACATGCAAAAGTAAGTGTGCATTGCTTCTGTCCTCGTATTGTCCTTGTTTCAACAAAGAAAGATTTTCTTCACAATTTAAGATTAAGACATTTCTTCCACAATGATGCTGTATACATTAATAACTACTGTAGATGTCCTCCAACCTGCTTTTCATTAGTGCTATAGTATTGAATAATTTGTCCAACAGTCTCACATAACTGCAAGCACAGCTGGATATACTGTTATCAGGTCATTAAATGAGTGTTATCTGTGGTTATACGCCTCATAGATGTGGGTCAGAAGGGGCCTGATACCCCCACTAGTAGGTTTTATCATCAATTCATATGGGGGATGAATGAAAGGAAGAATAAAAGAATATGACAGTGACTTCTAGCGACCGCTTAACTAAGTGGTATTGTTGCCTAAACTTATAGAAGTTGCAGTTTTGTTGCCTAAACCTAAACAAGCTGTTTTATTTGTGTTCAAAATGTAACATTTCATTAAATTTTAGCTGTTAGAACGTGTTGCTTTTAATTTTCACTTTTACTTTTACAAGGTAGAAGGTGTAGCAGACCCCTAATGACCCACATTTATGAGTCTTATAACCACTGATGATGCACATTTAACACTCGAATCAGGTGCCAAGTGGGTTAACTGTAGAACAAGAAGAAACTTAACGCAGATGTGAGATCTTAACCCATTGACTGTAATCACCACTGGTGATAAATAGTTTCCATGCGTCAAACTGGACAGCAGTTCAGAGTATTATTATATTTTCTCAGTAATTACTCCCCACCAACCCTGTCTGCATTGATAAACGGACTGTTTCCTGCAGACATGGACCATTGTGCTGATGGGAAACACGGCTGTGAACAGGAGTTTGTGAATACAGAAGATTCATGTGTGTGTAAATGCAGAAAAGGCTACAAACTCCGACCTGATGGAAAAACATGTCAAAGTGAGTCCAGGCTCATAAATATTTAGTGAACTGCAGTGATTTGATGGGATACTACAGAATAGAACTGCCTCAGAATAGATGACATACAGTAAATAATGTACCTTTTGTAGCAGTGAGTCTTTTTTCTGTTGTGAGTGATTTAGTGTGGAGGCTTCTGAGATAAGTAGAGAAAGCCTGACTTTATGTGAGGCAAAGTGAACAAAATTCAGAATATAATCTTTCATCAGTTTTCAAATGTTACTATGACAGTTTGTCCTCTATTCCGGTATTTGTATGTTACATAATTTTGGATGAATTTTGATGAGGTCAGTGTTAATCCCAGCGCTCCCCCGGATTAAGGGGATAATTCTGTGTTTATGTTTACTACCGTGAAGCATTCATGTCCTCAGATAGTTATTGGTTTAGTATTCATGCCTCCTCCTTCCTAAACTTCACTTTCATAATGTTGATGACGAAGACAGAGGACTTATAGTTACAATAAAACACAATTAAGAATACAAGTTTGAATGATCACAAATTGTACTTTTAACAACACAGTGTCTTTCACAATATATCATATAAATAAAAAAAATATTTTAGACACTTAAATGTGCCACAGCAACCTCATTCTAGTTCTCGTTTCAGGTCTGGATCTGTGTCAGACAGTGGACCACGGCTGTGAACACCAGTGCGTCTGCACCACTGACTCCTACATCTGCAGATGTTTTGAAGGATTTATGTTGGCTGAAGATGGGAAGAGCTGCAAGAGTATGATCTCAACTTTCTTTCTTTCATATGGACCTTCTCCAAGGTAAAAATACATAAAACATGTGATTGATGTCCTTGTTTCCGACAGAGCCCGATTGTGGCGATGGAGTCATGGATTTGGTTTTCGTAATTGATGGCTCTAAGAGTCTGGGCCCTGCCAAATTTGAACTGGTCAAGCAGTTTGTGAACGGCATTGTGGACTCACTGGACGTTTCCAGGACGGGCACACATGTTGGCCTCATCCAGTACTCCACCAAGGTGCGCACAGAGTTCACCCTGGGCCAGTACAGCACAGCCCAGAGCATCAAACAGGCGGTTTCCCGGATGCAGTACATGGGGAGAGGCTCCATGACCGGCTCAGCCTTACGTCACATGTTTGAGTTCAGCTTCTCGGCTAAAGAAGGAGCCAGGCAGAACATCCCGCGTGTCAGCATTGTGTTTACTGACGGGAGATCACAGGATGATGTAGCCGAATGGGCTGATAAAGCAAAGAACTCCGGTACACTTATTATCTTGCCTTGCCATACAGATGCACTGCGGTTTTTAATCAAACTAAGTTGTTTCTAACAGGAGTTTCCTGTCATTGTCTGTCATTTTCAGGGGTCACAATATACGCCTTGGGTGTTGGCAAAGCCATTGAACAGGAGCTGAGAGAAATAGCTTCAGAGCCCGATGAGAAGCACTTTTATTACGCTGAAGACATTGAGAAAATGGGAGAAATTACAAAGAAGCTCAAGTCCAGGATATGTAAAGGTACGTTGCACTACCTGAAACAGCAGTTAGAGATGCAATGATTAATCAATTAGTTGCCAACTAATAAATTAATCGACAACTATTTTGATAATCAATTAATTGGTTTTAGTATTTTTTTAAGAATATAAAAAGTCAAAATTCTCTGATTCCAGCTTCTTAAATGTGAATATTTTCTGCTTTCTTTACTCCTCTATGATAGTAAACTGAATATCTTTGAGTTGTGGACAAAACAAGACATTTGAGGACATCATCTTGGGCTTTAGGAAACACTGATTGACATTTTTCACCATTTTGTGACATTTTATAGACCAAAGAACTTATTGATTAATTGAGAAAATAATCAACAGATCAGTCGACAATGAAAATGATCGTTAGTTACAGCCCTACTGGCAATTTGTCAAAAGAAGCTTCAACCCACCAAACAGGATCTCCAAAATTGTGTTCAAGTGCTCAAGAATGTGAGGTTACTACTGTAATAGCACTGTTTTGTTACATTAAAATGGTGCATGACTGCCACCTGCTGCTGCTATGATGATAACTGATTCAAGCAACTCTATACATTTTTTAGGCAGAAGCCCTGTGCAATTATCCATATCACATAACTCGTCAGTAAGTTTTGTCCTGCAGTCATTTGCCCTCCCCACATTTACTACATTCTCTACAGGCAGAGACAGGAAGGAGAAACCTGCAGGGAAAGATTAGAAGAGATAAGGTGAGGAACGATTCAAGGACGTAGATACAGCCTACGTCTCATGTATTCTTTCCCCACAGACAAACCCTCCGGTGAAAACATGTGCCAGTGTGAGAACATGCTAATGTTTCAAAACCAGGTCACCGAGAAGCTGAAGAACCTGGAGCAGAATAATATCCTTTTCTGAATTACTGTTGATAATCTTGGGTAGATGTGTCTCTACCAAAGAGTCCTCCAGTGCTAATGAATAGACAGCTACATGCAAAACCACAGAGATGTAACTGACCTTGAACACTCGAAAATACCATGATGTGTCTTTTGTTTTATAATTTTAGAAAACAAATGTGTATGCAAAGTCTTAATTCTGACACGTCATGATGGACCAAGTAAGACATGAGACAATCAACACACTAAAAAAATACTTTTTACTAACAGTACCCAATACTGAGTCAATGTAGCACCGACCATTTAGTCACCAATCACACCCAAAAAATTTACTATTTTGACCCAGTTTCAGTGTTATTTATATTATTTCCATTGGGCTATTCAGTCATACCAATATGTGGTTATTTTGACCCATCAACAATGTCATATTTAAATTTCTGTTGGGTCATAAATTAAATCTAAACGGGTGGTTCCTTTTACCCAGTGTAATGTTATTTTTTAATAATTATATTGGGTCATCAATTAAACAAAAAAACTGTAATTTTTTTTACTCAGGTTTAGTGTTATTTTTGTATTTATGTTGGGTTATTTACCCATAATAATGATAATAAATGGTTATTTTGACCCAGTAACATCAATTTTACATTTCTGCTTCTTTCTACCAAAACAGGCATTTTTACCCAGTATTTTCATCTTTACATCGGGTCATCAATTACACCAAAATGGTATGTTTATATAAACATGTTTAGTGTTCTGTTTAGACAAAACAAGCTTTTTACAAGTTTTACCTTAAAATTACCACCAATTTATTAAATGATATTCAAAACTGGAAAGAACGACATTTGACATGTGAGTTTTAAAATAACAGTTCACTCTACACTCAATTCAATCCAAATTTTGATTATTTCCAAAACAGTTCATCATGGCCTATAAACGAATATTTTGAGTATTTTTGTAGAAGTTGATTACTTTGCACTGCGGACATGATAAAATCGAGCATGATATACAGCACAATGCATTATGGTTTAAACTCACAAATAACTATGAGCATCATCTAATGACAAAATAAAGGTTAAGTTAGATAATTAGTGGAGGCTCACCTCAACCTATGCAACAAGAGACATGTGATAGGGCCTTCACACATGCATACACACATGCAATGTCATTTTCCAGGGTCAGAAAATGATTAAAATACCAATCTGGCGAAAAAGAAATTTCTGAACTTGGTAGGTTTTCATTTGTATCTGCATCTTTCCTTTACATGCCTACTTGAAGCCATGTCAAAGAAGCTGGAGACACTCGAGAATCAAGTTGTACGCAAATGAGACTCCTGAGACGCCCTCAGCCCCTCCTAACCTGCAGTGTGGCATTCACAGGATCCCTTTAATCCTGCTCTACCAGCTACACTAAAACATATGCAAATGAAATGCTTTCTACTGAAACTACAGTATTTATACACTTTGTTTTTTTGTATACAACACAATGTATTTATGCCAAATCAAATGAATAACTTTGTACAGTAAACTGACAAATAAACATTTTACACTTCACATTTCTTTGTGTATATTTTTTTTTATCAGGCTTTATGATGATTACTGCTGTCAGTAATATAACTACAAACCAGTATAACCACATACCTTCACTCACTCAAACACTGCACTAAAATAGAACCTCTTTAAAGAAGTGCTTCCCTGAACCACCAGGCGGTGGATCTCTTCCAGCGGGGACACTCCTATAAAGGGGAGGACACTCACTTCATTCACACATGTTTGCCTCCCCCTCCTGTATGAATAGTGTGACTGTGAGCATGAGGCACTCAGGGAGCATTCAGCAGTATAGTAGCTGCACTGCTTAGCTGCATTCTGGAGGGCAGCAGGCCATGCATAAACACAGAGACTAGGGGAGATAATGGTGCCCAGTTACTCTTCTTAGGAACTGAACAGCTACAGCGGTCCATGTTTTCACTGCCAGACAGTCTCTGTCTTTGCTAACAGAGAGCAGTGGAACTTGTGTTTACTTTAAATAGTAATAGATTTTTTTGTTTATTAATCTCAACTCTTTTTTTTCCACCATGGGGTGCTCCTCATCCAGTGCACAAACTGTTGACCAAGAGAAAAGACCAGGTACAAAGCCAGAGGAGAGCAATGGAGACACACTGGGTAAGTAGTGATCACCTATGTAGATTTTAAATGTTTTAAAGGGTCTTTATGTGTGTTTTTTTTTTAAAGTGGTGAGCATGAACTATGGTTATATTCACCCAAGATATGTACAGAAGAAGTTGCTTTCATTCAGTCCAGTGCAGCTGAGGGGTGTGTGTGTGTGTGTGTCTGCTGCTGGAACACCATGTGCTTTCTCACTCCACTCTGCTGCACAGCACACTACACTCAGCCTACCTCATGAAGGGAATTATTCATGTTTACCCCACTTTATCACCAGTGCCCAGAAGTGGATGGCATTCATTTTTAATCAGAAATTTCTAGCTTGATGTCCATTGAAAGTGTGTCGACAAAAGAAAAACAAAAAAACTGCACTGCATGATTTAATTGATGAAATGAGGGCTGACTTGTGTGTTCATGTTTGATTTCTTGGACCTCATTCCACAAAGCTAATTGGGCATTTACACGTAGGCTGAAGGGTGATCGGTAGCTTTAGGACAGCACGGTAACACTGTGTGAAAACCAGCTGTGGGGAGTGTTAAGCAGTCCATCTGCAGCCTGAGGCTAGAGTTGCAACCCAACCTGTTTTCTGCCTCTGTACAGTGGTCTGATTTGGGAGATAGTTTACACACATACAAAAGAAACTACAAGATCAAACTGATCCAAAAGATAGTGTGCAGTCATGCTTCCAAAGTTTGTTATTATAAAGTGATTAACTTAGATTATCATCTGAAAGATAAGGAGTATTTGAATTTCGCTCCAGGAATTTGCAGCTCACACACACACACAATGGATGAAAATGAGAGAAGGGAAGGGCTAGGAGATTGATGCCCAAATGCTTTCAGGCTACTCTGAAATTCCTCTGCATAGGAGGTTATCATCTAAACATGTAGACGCTGTGTGGGTAATCACCTCGGTTTCATTCCGCTTTGCATATACGGACTCTATATAGTAGTTGAAGCCTGTGCACACGCCCACCAAGAAGCCTGACACAGACCGTGATTGTCAATTCATGGGCTCAACCTACTGGTACATGGCTATGTCATGCCTGGCACAGCTGCATGTACAGTATGTTCTCTCTCCATCTCCCCACATACACATGACAGTCACTGCCCTTGTTAGAAAAGTCTTGCATGTGGTGGCTGAAGTCACGTTAAAGGGACTCTCTGTAAGAATCAGCTTAAGAAAAATGTAACTAGCTCATCTCCAGTTCTCTTTGCAAAATGCGGGCACACGCGAGCGCGCTTGACGTCACATCCGCTGGGACACTGGCCCGAGTCCTTCACATGAAAAGCACTTTACAGGCTGATGGAGGAAACCCAGATAGACACGGAAGGTCTAATTTTTTGGGTTAGGTTACAATCTGTTCCCTCTTTTGCAATAACAAACGATATATACGTGTAAAAAGTTACATACAGTCCCTTTTAATACTTTGATTTGAATAAGGAAAAGATTATAGTTTTTGAGGAAAGTAAGCAAATGACCAAAGCCTTAATATACCTGGCATAGTTCCTCTATATCCATGTTCCATCTTCCACTATGTCACTGTGTGATGTTTGTGTCAGGGCATTGTCTCTTTCCAGCAAACCAGCCAGCTATGGTCACCTGGAGAAGCTTTCCAGGCTCTTACATCACCCCAACAAGAGAACCACTTATTGTGCTCTTTGCCCAGGCAGGCTGCTCTAAATGTGGCTGATTGGGTGGAGGTTTAAATCATACAGTGTACAGTCTGTCTAACAGACCAGCTGTATGCCATCCAAGCCACCACTGGTCCCATCCCCTGTCCGGGCCCCCCTGCCTCCCTCCCTCCCCTCTGTGCTCTTGGCCAGCCATGGCACTGTTTTGACTGGGATCTCTGTCATCTTTGGCTGCCAAATCGTGTTGACACGCGAGTCATCCATGCCTGGAGAGGCTGTCTCTGTCTCTCCACCCAAACAGACTTTTCAACAACACCGGTTCTGGCCTGCTGTGCAGACAACAGCTTTGCATTCTCTGTGGTAGTTGGTGTGTGAGGCGCATCTCCGCTTAAAGAACTGGATGGAGTTTGAAATCTTTTAAAAGAAAAACCGCGTTAAGTCAAAAGCCATTATAAGGATTTAATGCCTGTAAAAACAGCAGTCTGAAAAACACCTCCACTTTGTGCAATTCTACACTCAAATGTGATGTGAAATATTCCACTTAACAAAAACACTTTTCCGTGTCGCCTGTTCTTCCACCGGCTCATTCGATTTGCCAGGCCGTCGCATTCCCTTCCACCCATCACTCTCGGCTCTTTTTACCACTTCTGACAGACAAATAAAATCAGGAAGCTGCGGTGTCCAAACTATCCACCCATTCAGCCATCTGAACCCTTCTGGTTTGTCTCATTTGTGAACAAAGTCCAGCTGGTGTTTTTGTAAAGGAGTTAGCTGTGAGGGAAACTGTGATAAGACACTTCTGTTAGGCTGTTGTGATTCCTGTAACTGAGATGTGTGTTGCAGTTCCTGACATTTGAGTTCAGGCATCCAAGCCCACTATTGTTCCCATTTCACCCAAAGGGCTGATGGCTTGTTCACACAGTTCTAAGAGCAGGGGTTAGGGAATGAGAAGCAAGGGAGGGTGTCTCTCCAAAGGCAGCAACCATCACGTGTATTCATTTCCCCCCTGAGAGTGACTTGCGTGTCCTCTGGGCTTTAGACAAACACGCTTCAATAAATCACATTTCCTAGTACGGAAATGAAAGGATGTTTTCTCCAGCACACAGTCTGTGTGCCTTATTGTCTCATTCCTTTATCTCCTGCCTTCCATCTTGAGTTATTGTTTTGATTATTACCAGATTATCATTTTGAAACCAGTTCATAAATAAAAACATTTTATTTATTCAAGAAAACAGGAACATGCATAACAGCCTGCAATATAGAGGTTGATTCTCGTAGATGCATTTTATGGATGTTGATGAGAAATGACAAATGTGGTAATTTATTAACAAAACCATTCATTGCATAGATTAGCTCGAGGACCCCCCAAGAAGTTTCAAGCTCAATCAAGTTTTAAATCTTTTAATAATTCATCTTTTAAATCGTATTTGTTGCTCAGCGTTGTCATGCTGTTACAGATTAACAGGGCATCACGAAGGACTGATGAAGACTGATAAGTGCCGCATGCTTGCCGGTCGTATATCCTAATCAAGCTTCTCTTGTCGTCCCCGTATTGACAGGAGTCAGGAACGGTATCATCGCAGAAGATGCACAAACCATCGAGGACCAGATGCAGTTGCCTGTGCAGACTGCCTTACCGGACGATCTCCAGCCGGGGGGCGACGATGAGGCAGAGGCCGTGTTAGTAGCCCTGGAGGCCCAGGAGGATCTCGGCTCTGGGGAGAACCTCCTGGTTACTCTTGAGCCTCAGCCGGAACCTGTCACCTACGCAGAGCCAGCTCTGGAGGCGGCTGCTCCAGTTGAAGCCGTTACTGAACCTGAGGCTGCTGTAGAGGCGGTGGAGGCCCTACCTCCTGTGGTGGAAGCGGTCCCTGTAGAAACTATAGTGTCTGAAGCCGCTCCTGAGGTCCAAACCCTTATTGAGGCTACGGAGGAGGCCCCTGCTGTTGAATCTGTTGTAGCTTTGCAGGCGGAGGCCCCTGCTGTTGTTGGGGATGTGACTGCTGAGCCAGCGGAGGCCTCCCCTGAAGTCGCCACCCCTGCTGTTGAACCTGTTGTATCTGAGCCAGCGGAGGTCTCCCCTGAAGTCGCCACCCCTGCTGTTGAACCTGTTGTATCTGAGCCAGCGGAGGCCTCCCCTGAAGTCGCCACCCCTGCTGTTGAACCTGTTGTATCTGAGCCAGCGGAGGCGCCGGTGATTGTGGAAGAGGCAGCAGCTGTAGCATCTGAGGCCCCTGCTGAAGTGGCTGCTCCTGTGGAGGCAGAGGCTCCAACTGACAATGCTGCACTAGTTACTGCCTCAACAGCGCCATGTGAATCCTCGGAACCAGCTGACACTTCAGCACCGGCACCCAGTGAGGCTTCAGCACCAGCACCAGCACCCAGTGAGGCTTCAGCACCAGCACCAGCACCCAGTGAGGCTTCAGCCCCAGCTGAAGTTGTAGCCCCAGCTGAGGTTGTAGCCCCAGCTGAAGGTGTAGCCCCAGCTGCTGCTGCTGCAGCCCCAGCTGAAGGTGCAGCCTCAGCTGAAGTTGTAGCCCCAGCTGAAGGTGTAGCCCCAGCTGCTGCTGCTGCAGCCCCAGCTGCTGCTGCAGCCCCAGAGGAGGCCTCAGCACCAGGTGAAGCTGCAGCCCTAGTTGAAGCGGTAGTACCAGATGAGGTTTCGGCACCAAGTGAAGTCTCGACCCCAGCTGAATCCTCAACAACTGTAGAGGCAGCACAGCTTCTAATAGATACACAGATTGCTGCAGCAACTATTCCAGAGTTGCCCCCATTATCTCCAGTCCCTGTTAAGGCCCAAGCCGAACCTCAGACTGCACCTGCACCTCCTGCAGCCCCTGAAGTTCCAGCATCGATACCGGCAGTTTCAGAAGCAGCCCCAGCAGCAACTGTGACCTCAGAGTCTGCGGCCCCAGCACAGGCTCCTGTGGTCGTGTCCACCCCAGCTGAAGCACCCTCAGCACCGGCCCCTGCGCCCTCACCTGAAGGTATGAAACTCTAACACCTCTTTATTGCTCTCTATCTTATCTTGTCAGTATTTTTCCATTGTTTTCTTTGCTTAGGCCAATCAAGAAATAACTCCTTCACCTCCCTTTTTTAGTAATCTTTTTAAACAATAAAGGTGAATAGAATCTATTTACAGCAGATTTTCATTTGTGTATTCTACACGTGGCAGTTTGACTCACTGCAATGTGACGCGGCATGACAATAGGATTCCAGTAAAAGGTGGCTGCCGTTGTTAGGGAGAGTTCTGCATGTCTTGAAGGAGTTTACGACTCAGTGATTTACTTGATTAACCGCAGAACTGCTTCCCCGACAAACCTGTCATGCTAAATTTACCTTAAAGGCGTCAAACCATGTTTTAACCTGCTCGATAAGGCATGATCAACCAGTACTGACAGATCGGAGGACTGAGTTTTTGGGTGGAGGTCCAACAGTGCAGTGTTGCCACTGGCTGAAATAACTGGGCAATCTATACAAACATGCACTAAGCATGTGCAAACAAGCAGAAAGAGGTGAGCAAAGACAGAAAAACTCAGTAATGTGCACATAGATAGGATTTTGTTTACATCCAGGTAAACGATTAATGGTCCTTCACCGGTCTTGTTACACATAAAAGTAAGATTATCTTCAAGGACGGTTTTACAACATCTCCCCCTCGAAGGTGCTGCCATTGGTAACTAAGCGGGTATCCAACACACACACGGTTGTCAACTCCAAAGTCTCAGTGAACCATTCAGCCGTTCCCGTAATAAACAATCCTCCACATAGATTACTGTCTGTCCTCCTGTGATTGGTTGGAGCTGACAGGATGAACAGGATATTGTTGGCTGAACAGATGACGCAGTGTGAGAAACAGAAAGCAGCCACACACTCTCGGAGAAGGCTCGTCTTTCTTGAGTGTGTCAATTATAACAGGAGCATGTTGTCAGCGCGGCGGATCCAGTCACGCAACTCTCGCTCTTTGTGCTCTATTGTGAACTGACCACAGAATAATCATGCCCTGCTGCTTCGCATTACATAAGACAATGTAAAAAAGCTCTACAGGCCTGACTGCATTCCAGTCGTCATTCAGAAATGATCTCATTTTAAAGAGGATTTCAGTCAGTCATCGTGTGTTTGTGATTACTACTCAGATCCTCGTTCACGTTTACACTATTACATCTGTTCAATTTCATTTACAGCAGGGGTTCTCAAGCTTTTTGGGGCCAGGGAAGAATATTTTCCAAGGACCCCCTCATAATTGTAACACAGCTACAGATGGTAGCTTACTACCATTTGTACTCTTGGATGCCATTGGAACTATTTGTAAACTTTTCAACCTAAATACTTCAGACCAGTTTCATAGTGATAAACAGAAACACATTTCAATTTGAATCATGTTAATCGAAGATAAGATGAGATCATCCTTTTGAGTCCCACAGCGGGGAAATTTGCAATGTTAATTGTTCTTATACACCTTTTAAACAGTGGGTGATTTCATTCAAATTGAATTTGGACCCAGCTTGACATCATTTATAGCCTACATTTTCAAGTAATTGATCTTTTAAGAAAATGAACAGTAGCAAGACTGGCATAGTCCTAATCTGAAGCTGACTTTCTTTTGGCCCAAAGCTAACGTGGGTGGTGGAGTCATGGACATAATATAATTGTCTTATTGACTCAAATGGTCAACATCTGTAGATATGCATGTTTTTAATGATGCAACACAATTATATCATTTATAGCAAAAAAAACCCTGATAGAGTGCCACGGATTCCTGACCACTTTGGACCACTTTGAGAATCTGAAGTACTCTCGTTAAAATCACTGACTTCATTGGGACAGTAATGACTACCGACACAATTCCCAATCAGTGTGCCAGTTGTCAAGTGCGTGTCCTGCATATTAACTCATTAAATGGACATTACCTCGAGAGCGGAGCTTGTGGTTTTCACTACTTCCTGCACCCCACTCTCGACTCTCAGAGAACACGCTGTACTTTTTTAGGGAAGAGACGCCCCTCCAGGCAGCACGTGTAGAATAACTGGTCTGGTGTTAAAGACATATTGCATAACGTTTATGAGACTTTCTCTCTGGAGGCTATGCTGCGTGCATGCCAGACCATACAGTATAGTGTGTGTGTGTGCTCAAGTCAGAAGCCAGGTAAATCACTAGTAAACCAGCTCAGCAGAACCAGATGTGGCTAAGAAGGAATGTTTGCTCTTCATTTCTCCTCTGTGGTGTGTTTTTACAGTAGTTACGTCCCTTAGTTTGGTGATGGTAAAGTCATAATCAGTGTGTAGCATTTAGGGGGATCTATTGTCAGAAATGGAATATAATATTAATAAGTATGTTTTCTTTGATGTATAATCACCTGAAACTAAGAGTCATTGTGTTTTCGTTACCTTAGAATGAGCCGTTTATATCTACATAGGGAGCGTGTCCTCTTCACGGAGCCCGCCGCCATGTTTCTACAGTAGCCCAACAAACCAAACACTGGCTCCAAATGGGGACGTTCCCATTATCATGTTTTCGCTTCGGCCACCGTAGTTCTCCTACACGCTTGGGAGAAGTTTCATTTGTTTGCAATCTGCAACTTCCCTGCCAAATCCTCCTACACACTGCACCTTAACAAGCTCAAAGCTCCCTCAGCACGAAAGACAACACTGTGATTTGTAGTGTATCATGTATTGATTTTCCTCTCAATGTGTTTGTCTGCAGTGGTGTCAGCGACTGAGGCCTCTCAGGGTACAGAGAGCGTGAAAGCCAAAAAGGAGGATTGAGTCGGTAAGCGCACGATCATAAACCACACCTAAACCGCCAATACAAATACTGCAGGATCAACTCAGTATACAGAATATACGTCTATGAATGTACAGTGCCCATTTTGGGGGGTTAAAAACGAGTGAAATGGAGTAGAGGAGTGAATTTTGATACAAAAAATGAGTTGAATATTGTTTATATCAGTGGCTCTCAACCAGGAGTCCTCGAGGGAGTTCCAGAGGTCCCCAGAAAAATTGGGAATAGTTTATTTTCACTAATTAATTCACTATGGAAGTGAGCCCATTATGAGTAAGAGTGACTATTCTGATCATAGGTTTCAATTCCTCCATTTTTCATCTGTTCAAAATGTACCGTAAAGGGAGATCTGTCAAGTATTTAATACTCTTATCAACATGGGAGTGGGCAAAATTGCTGCTTTATGCAAATGTATGTATATATTTATTAATGTAAATTAATTAACAACACAAAGTAATGACAAATATATTCAAGAAACCCTCACAGGTTCTGCATTTGGCATAAAAATTATGCTCAAATCATAACATGGCAAACTGCAGCCCAACAGACAACAACAGCTGTCAGTGTGTCAGTGTGCTGACTTGACTATGACTTGCCCCAAACTGCATGTGATTATCATAAAGTGGGCATGTCTGTAAAGGGGAGACTCGTGGGTACCCATTGAACCCATTTTCATTCACATATCTTGAGGTCAGAGGTCAAGGAACCCCTTTGAAAATGGCCATGCCAGTTTTTCCTCGCCAAAATGTAGTGTAAGGTTGGAGCGTTATTTAGCCTCCTTCACAACAAGCTAGTATGACATGGTTGGTACCAATGAATTCATCAGGTTTTCTAGGTTCATATGATATCTTCACTCTAGCTTTAAAACTGAGCCTGCTACAACCTAAAAATCACACGTTGCATTAAAGAAATTTGTGGCGTTATAACGAAACAGCCCAAATCTTTTCAGATGGAGGTTCCTGAAGCTAATTTCTGACCTCATGTGTATCAATTTAGGGGTCTTTGACATGAAAAATGTTTATATGATGTTCCCTAACTCTGTAATTAAAACACTGAATATGAATAGTGTATGTTGCATGTTTTAGGATTTTCTCACTCTATTCTTTATCTTCTTTCAGAGCGAGGAGATACACCAAAATAAACCCCCAAAGCTACCATTGTACGGAAACTGGAAGAAAAGCAAGACAAAGCAATAAACGCTACAGTTTCAGTATTGTCATCAGTGCTCACCAAACTGTACACCAGATACATTAATATGCACGGTGCCTTAATAACATGTCATACAGGAAATATCAAGATCTTCATCATGTGTAGAATATGAGAAGGAGATAAACTTAAGTTGAATTGTCCCTGTATGTACAGTCATTTTGTATATGAGGGCACAATTAAGTTGTTTGAGTACAATGTTCAAAACGTGAGATCTGAGCAGCATAGAGTGGAACATTTTAATTTTTGGTGATTCAGTTAAAACCTGAGGATACAAAGTTTTGCTCTGCCTATTTCATTCATTCACATTTTATAAATTCATAAGAATAAATAGAACAAATGATGATCTCCCTACAGAGCACTGAATAAGTTGAGGAGGTCGGTGTCAGGGGATGGGTGGGCCAAAAGCTTCTTGATCTGTCAATAAAGAAGATATGTTTGTTACTTTCATTACTTATGCTAGCAGCTCAGAATGAAATCAATCTTGATATATTTGCAAGGGCAAGATAGGAGCTTTATGACTAAAAACAATGTGGCACATTTGGGTTTGATCACTGCAGTATGAAGTTTCACCTCAAACTAGTTCAAGGTTCATTATTTGTCATATGTCAATTCCAGCAAAGCAGTCATTGGCAATGAAAGTCTTTGGTCTCAGGTTCCTTCAGCAATGCTCATAAAATATGCATATATAAAAGGAGAAATCACACAAGTAAATGTAAAAGCAAAATGATGATCTAAGGTATAAAATAGTGCAGTTAAAATAAATATAAACATAAATAAATATAGTCATGTAAATTTGTAATTTAGTTGATGACAGTGGGTCCTTCTCATTACTTTTTTTATACGGCTCGACTCCTCTCCTCGACTCGTGTCTTAGTCCCGCCCACGGGAGATGCGAGC
Organism: Sebastiscus albofasciatus; assembly: GCA_916701655.1. Lineage (NCBI taxonomy): Eukaryota > Metazoa > Chordata > Actinopteri > Perciformes > Sebastidae > Sebastiscus > Sebastiscus albofasciatus. The sequence goes on along the minus strand of CAKAOI010052175.1, from coordinate 55,389 downwards.
GGAGGAGGCGAGGAAAATACTCGAGGAGAGAGGAAACGAGGAAATATGTTTTTGGAGACATGAGACGTCGTTTCCTTTGAAGCGTCACGTGAAGCGACGTCCGTTTCTGATGACAGCAGCAGCTGATCACAGCTGGATCAGCTGTCAGTCAGCTTTAACAGCTGTTTATGTCTGAACTGATCTAATACTAATAAAGAAACAGAGTTATCAGAGCAGCAGTGTTTCCTCTCTGTAGTCTGTTACCTGTTTAACAAACACCTCCACATGAATAACAGCAGCAGTCTGTATTTCTACTGTGGACTCAGTCCTGCTTAGAGGACCAGGAACCATCTCTACTGGAACAATATCTTTATATTATTGATTCATTATTAGCGTCTGTAGTTATTGATATTCTGACACTAGAAGTTATTTATTAGGCTGAATGTTTGAGGGAAAAGTAAAATGATAACTCATATCAAACCCAATGTTCAGGAATTATCAGCCTCATGTGACTGAATGGAAATGATGATAAATGATGTGAAAGGTATAAAAGACAGACTCTCCTTCTCTCTCTGACTCTAACTGGATACTTAATAAAAGTTAATGAGTGAAATAACAGATCATCAAAGAAAACTCTTTCTAATAAATGAAGAAAGTTGACTGAGGTCCGTTCGTTGTCAGCTTTTATAAACCCCTCCCCCTGTCTGACTCCTTCAGTGACGGTGTGTGAAACAGAGCTGCTGCAGGTCCTCCTGCTGCTGATCACTTCACCATCAACATGGTCCGTCTGTTATTCACAACCACAGTTAACACAGATTATAACTAGATGGTGAATCAGAAGACAACTAAACTATAAACTTTTTAATCTGTGATCTGTCTTCACTCCGGTATGAAACTCAGTGATGTTGATGTATCAGATCAGTCTGATCGGCGCAGCGTCCAATCAATAACTGATATCCAATAAGGGGGCGTGTCGGTCGGTGATAAACTTCCGTGGAGGAGACGCTGGAGGATACACTGGTGTATCCTCGCTCATAGCTCCTCCAGCAAGCCTCCTCGCTCCTCGATCCTCGCTCCTCGATGCGCATTTTATGAATTGGGACGTCCTTCAAGATGGAGGACTGAGATCGATTTCCGGATCACAGCTGGAGGATCGAGGAGCGAGGAGACGAGGAGGCGAAAAATGATGAAATGAGATGCAGCTATACACTGACCTCGCCTCCTTTGGCCCCTCCCTCGTCATTTATTGGCTGATTGTAATGAGGGAAGAGGCAGTGTCAAGCCACCCAGCGGTAGCCAGAATGGGACAGGAAATTAGACCTATTCCCTTTAAAAATGAAAGCCTAAAAATATTTTTGATGATAATGAGTATGTGTATGAAATGTGTTGAAGCTACTTTGAATGTTTGACAAGTTGACTCCCTTGCACTTTTGTATATTTCATGTTTGTTTCATACTTGAAGGTGTGTTTTTGGTTAAGTTGTATGTGTGGGAGGATGAAGCAGAGCTTTTGTTTATATTTATTTTATTTTAATGTCCTTGTATGGAAAGTTTATAGTGTGGAATAGACATAGACAGCATGACCAGTTTAACAGCCCTAAGTAGCTTATAATATATAATTAAAACTACAAAGCAAGTATTTAAATAAACATACAATCATTTATTTCCTAATCATTTGAATTATGTGTTTTTTATGCAAATAACTACTATTATGTGGCAATAACAAAGGAAAAGGATAGCAATTCGAATTTTTGACAGCTAGAATGAAGCACAACATGGAAGTGAAAGCAGCGCTCTGTTTGCAATAAAATTAAATCAATGAATAATCGTGATAAGATAAGATAAGATGTTCCTTTATTAGTCCCACAATGGGGAAATTTGCAGTATACAGCAGCAAAGGGAGCTAGTGCAGAAACAAGAAGCATCGGTAAAAACAAGAAGTAATTACTTTTTACCGTTTTTACCGATGCTTCTATATGAACAATTTAAATAGAAGGAAATGTAAAAATAGGAACAATATAAACAAGGGGAACATATTATAAATAGGAACGATATATACAGTAAACGATATATAATCAGATCTCAATATTGATCAAAATAATAAAGCCTTCAAGCCATGTCCATGCTATCAACAAACTCAGCTCATGTTCTACGGTGCTTTAAATTTGAAAGTCCTGACCGGAACTTCCGTTTTCGCTCTGCCTGACTTGACACTAATGACTAAATCACGTGAAACACCAGTCCGCACTTGGACATTCACTTTATAGCAGTTGGGCGTATTAAAGAAAATTCTGCGACGGGAGAAATTCACCCTTAAATACTTCAAGAACAATACGGCGCTAAAAAGGGAGTTTGGTTTCGTCTGAATACCCAGTTTGTTTGTTAATTATGGACCCCACTAAGTCTCCCACCGCTCCTCCAACCAACTGGTCCGATGAGAAGTCCACCATGGCTCACAATCCCCCTCCGCCCTACCAGGACCAGCCCTACCCGGGATACCCTCAGCCCGGCCAGGGATACCCTCAGCCCGGCCCGGGATACCCTCAGCCAGGCCCGGGGGGATACCCTCCACAGCAGCAGGTAACCAGCCCAACACCACCACCGGGCCTCTATTACATATAGATATAGATATAGACATATCTATATCTACTAATAACAACAAGTGGAATCATTTAGTAGCAGATAACGGGATGCTACACCTAATTTAAGACAATGACTATCTATTTTAATGCTAATTTCTTTCTAGAGTTTTCTTCGCAATTCGAACCTCATTCCTCCATGTAATTATTGCCATAGTTGTGGGGACTTTGAAGAACTCTATTTGTATTTTCTGTCCTATATTATTATTATTGAAAGAACACGTTAGTATTGGAAAGGTTCTTGAGATGATCTTTAGTAGCCTATTTTCCTTGAAGAAGTGCTTACTGTGATAATCACTTGTTATTAATTATTAACAGACTTCCATCTTATAGAGATAATAATTAAATAAAACTCAGCAAATGATGATCACAATTTGTTCTTTCATATACAGTATATGGAGGATCTAAATATTCAAGTTGAATTAATGATTATTTATTGCTGATTATAACTAAATCAGCTGTAATTGCTGATGGTAAACCAGAGGCCACCACTGAAAGTACCTACTAGACTTCGATCATATCAAGATAATAATTAAATAAAACTCAGATCACAGTTTGTTCTTTCATTTTTGAATGCTCCATCATTTTTGAGTCACTTTGACTCAGATACACACTTTGATTTTTCTGTACGTCTGTAAAGAGGAACATCTCAGCTTTATGGTAATACCAAGATTATCTTTCTACACCAAATATTCTATGAGCTATGCTCTTCCAAAAGTTTTACTGTTATCAAATGTTATTTTTGAGAAAAAGGGCATTAAAGATAATAATTCATTTTCAGCCATTTTTCACGGATTCATGGATTAAAACACATTTATTAAAACTCAAGTTAAAATGAACACAATATTTTTTTGGTCAAAAGTGACACCTAACATTTCATAAGGTAGCCTACACATACCTTCACGCATATATGTGCACGTGGATGACCACAAGCAATGTATGGAATAAAATTGATAAAATATGAACAAATATACTGTACATATGATATAATATATAATGTGTATTTAAATATAATAATATGAAGAATGTATAATGAAAAAAATCCTATGAGAGTTGTTCAGTGGCGCATGAAGCCTAAATGGCTCGACTTCCGTCTGGAAAAGTACCTGGATCTTCTGCATCCGTCGGGCCCATGGAGCAGGCACAGTAGCGTCCGCTCGGTCATGGGGTCACGGTCAACTGTCACGGTGCCGTCACGGCTTGCTAACACCTGGATCTCATTCACGTGAATGGAGGAAGGGAAATAACTCTGGATTCAGCTGTTAGTGGGTTTTACAACTTTTAGGACATAATGGTTTAAATAAGGACTATTCAAGTGTTCGTACTGGGAAGTTGATTCACCTCAAAAAAAATTACCGAGTTACAGACGTCTCTTTCCTGTTGTAAGTCTATGGGAAAAAGTCTTTTTGGGCCCAATAGCGTCACGTGACGGACACAAAAGTTGTAGTACCGCCATTTGGCCACTACGAAAATTGGCATCAACGGCTGGCGCTCTTCTTGGGGGCTTGTCCCATATCCAAACAATAAAAAAAACATACTAAAAAGAAAAAGAATATGCACAAATATTATGTACATATAATATTATATAATGTAATATGTAATATAAATATAGATATAACAGAAAGACTATTAAATGTGGTGCTTGCGCTCTTTCTGCTGGCGTCTCTTGGAGCACACGTATTATATATATTATGTACTGGAATTTTTTATTTTTAATACCAATTTGTTGCTGCATTAAAAAGGTTTACACCTGAATTGTAATTCCACTTAATTTTTGCCAAGTTGTTGGTGTAAAATGTATTATTATAATAATAAATAACACAGTTCACTAAATTTATGTTATATTATCTATTTATTTATTGGTCACATTTTGTTTTACAAAGGTAGGAAAGCAATGTTTAAGTCAAGCCTGTTGTTGCCTTAAACATGAAGTAATAATCCTAGTGTCCACACAGTGAGGCATGCAGCTTATTAATTAAACAGTAGTATTGGATCGGTACTCTGTATCTGTGCAGCCCTAATCATGTGAGTATTTCTTCTCTGGGTGCCTGCTGGTTGAGTTGTAGTTTCGTTTCCTGTGAAGCCTCCCAGATTACTGTAATTCACTCCCCCTCTAGAATTTCTTTTCCTTGTAACTGAAAGTGAGTTTGAATAGTTTTTCCTGTGTGTGGCCTGCAGGGCTATGGACCCCCGCCGCCGCAGTACGGAGGTCCAGCTGGACAACAGCAGTACCCCATGGGTCAGCAGTACCCAGGACAGCCGTCCACCGTCACTATCCAGCCCGCTGTGTACGTGACTCGAAGCCCGCTGGAGCACCCCGTCAACGACTACTTGTGCTACTCCATCTTCACCCTGATGTGCTGCTGCCTGCCGCTTGGGATTGCTGCTCTCATCTACTCCATCTCAGTGAGTCTGATTCACTTGTATTCATATTCTACATGGACTGATGCACATAAACACAAAGCAAAATGTCCCCAACCCAAATCCGAGTTATTTAACTCTGAATATGTTCCGATATAGAATCCATGCTACAGCTGAACGATGCACATTTCAAAATACATTAAACTAATAAATATGAATCATACTTAAAGGACCAGTGTGTAACAATTAGGGGGATCTATTGGCAGAAATGGAATATAATGTTAATAAGTATGTTTTCTTTAGTGTATAATTAATTACCTGATAATAAGAATTGTTATGTTTTCGTTACCTTAGAATGAACCGTTTATATGTTGCACCGCCATGTTTCTACATTAGCCCAGAAACTAAACTCTGTTAACTTTTCCTGCTTGGGCCGGAGTCGATAACGTTACTCGCTCCTGTCGCCACCGCTCTCTCTCTCTCTCTTGCTTCACCACTCACTTCCCACGTAAACCACGTATACCACGTACACCACGTACACCACGCCTCGGTCACCGTTGCTCTCCAACACACTTGACACACGGGAGAGGCTTCAATTCTCTTCACCTCACTGCTAGATACCACCTGATCCTACACACTGGACCTTTAAGTAAAATATACTAACAATTTCTCTATTGTTTTAAATTATCTAATCAAAATATAGTGAAACTAGAATTGCACTCGGAGAGCGCAGACCTCAGCCCCCCTCTCCGTTCAGCTTGCGCCATCATCCATGTGTATTTTTGTTTATGTTGAGATCAGCTGTACGTAGCGGAGCATCCAACAATCACCAAGTGTGCTTTGGTCGAACTCAACTGTAATTTCACAGAGTTTAATGTGAAAAAACGCAGAATCTACAGCTGTTCCCCCCTCGCCTTTCTGTCTCTCTCTCTGAAGGAAAGAGGTCATGCGTCATCAACGCGTCATCAGTTACACTGCGCATGTGTTATACCCAGAGGTCTTAATGTTATGGCTGATCGTAATGCTTAAAAAAATTGGATTGTTCATTGTGCTACACCCCACCCCTCCAAAAAATGTCATTCAAATCCTCCAAACGGACAAGCCAACAAACCAACAAACCAACGCCGGTGAAAACATAACCTCCTTCTATGGTAGTTTTAAGGTAATTATTGTAAGAATAACATAAACAGCATTTCGAAATAAAAAATAAGCACTGACCAAAAAGTCTGAATACTCAAAAAAAGGAGTAAAAACAACTACTCCTAATGATGAACTGCTTAGATGGAAATATGTCTAGTAATCCCAGCATAGCGGGTTAACTGTTGTAACAGTTAAGCATAACAATTGTGCATTTTGCGATAAAAGCAGCGAATTTGGCACAGATGTAGGTTTATATGTTATGAAAAGATATAGATATCGGGGCACCGCCAATTTGGCCCCTGGGGGCCATGATAGCCATTTTCAAAAATGGCCGCCAAATAGACGCTAAATATTCCAAAATGTTGCAAAACACAGATTTTATGACTCTTGATTAATTCCAAGATGTGTTCAAGCTGATTAAATCAGATGTCAGAAGATCACAGACATGTTTTTTTTCCTCTTTTATTTTTTAAGGGTACTTTTTAAAGACTTTTAACTTAAAAAAAAATGTGAAAACCAAATAAAAGGAGCATGGTCACTGTAGGGTCAAATTTCACCCCCTTACCTTCATGATAGTAGCGCTGATACTGCAGTTGTAGTGATTAAAAGACTTTGTGTCTCGTGGTAATGACAGTGAATTGATGAGAACCCGGTACCGGGTTTGGCTAAGCTTTGTGTTATAACACTGCCTTTAAAATCTTCATAGAGTGCTGTGGTGGTCTTTTTATGCCTCTGAGTCAACGTAGTCGGAGGTGTATAGCGCTCCGCGTGTCCGTCCATCCTTCCATCCTTTCATGTGTCACACTTTCGTTTCCGGAGCAGAACTTGAAAAACTATTTAACTTAGGAACTTCACATTTGGTATGATTGTTGACAGCGTGGTCTAGTTGTGCCTTTTGGGGGTTAGAAGTCCAGGGTGCCCACATTTTTTCGACTTCTATTTCGTTTCCGGAGCAGAACTCGAAAACTATTTAACTAATAGGAACTTCAAATTTGCACTGTGGACACAGAGTACAGGTGTTGCAATACAAGCAAGTAATGAAGTTCTTAAAACCTGGAAAGCATCAACAAGACAGACCATATTTGCCTTCTACTGACTTTATCCTGAGGAAGGTGAGCTAATGACAAGCTAGATTGTGCTCAATAGACTAATTCCATTAGTTCTAAAAGGGCAAAACATTTGGCCCTACTTTAGTAGGGGGTAGGGCGTTGCCTTGTTTCTGAATAGTTTCTAAAAGACCAGGCCTTAATGCTTCTAAAACAAAGTGTATTTTGTCCAAACAATGTTTGTTTGGCAATGATTTCAATATTTTAGTTACAAAATCAAGGCACAAGAAATTGTATTTTTACTTTATAATATTTTTGTATTGAATGTACATACTTGACTTTGGATTCTTTTTTGTTATCTTATTTACATTGTTATTGATCTTATTTGTTATTATTTAAGTTGTACTTGATCATATTTCATTATTATAATAAAACTACTCCATCTGGAGTCAAAATTATACAGTTTTTTATTGATTCTATATTGTGCACAATGGTAGAATGTGATGATGCACAGGGTAAATGTCACGGCCAAAGGCTCCATTGTGTGCACATAGCCTCCTGTAGTGGATATCAGGAGTATTTTAGAGCCAGATTCTCTTTCAAGAGGTAGAAAACCCACTCGGCACACTTTGGGTATCCAAATGTGCCAAGTGGAGAATCCGCCTGGTCCTATCCTCACTAAAACCTTTGTAGCATCTATGTGCTTTGTGTTATTTCTATCTGCTTTGGCACAGTTGTAGTCGAGGAGTTGCTGAATGAATTCAGTGGCATCTCTGTGCATGACATCATTGCTATAATGGTGTTATCCACTGTCTAATCTAGAAAACATTTTAGGAGAGGATAAAAATGTAGATTTTTCTTTTGGTTCATCGAAGTTTACTCAGACATGAATCCTCTGAGTTCTTACGTAGCCATAGAGACCAAGATCATGCATATAGACCTGGTAGTTGCGGAGATTTTCTTGATTTATTTTGGACATGCCTGTCTAAGCAAACCACACCTTCCAGCACACTGTAGGGCTTTAAGAGGTTAATATAAATATATGAAAAGTTCACGCTTCTCAGACAAAGAATAATGAAGTGATCTCTGCCACAGTGTGTATTATAGCTGCAGAGCAGATGATGGGAAAACATCTGAACATCTTGTCTAGTCCAGTCAAGGTGAATACATACAACACCTGTAAATAATTGATAGAGGACACAGCAGAATCCGTTTGTGTGGGTGGATGAGGGTGTGTTCATGCCAAGTTTGGGGAAGTGAATCAGAGTTACTGGAAAAGGTGGGAGTATGTGAGGAAGAGAGCAGGGAGGAGAGGGTCAGATATAAAATGGGGATTGATCCTGGTCCTGAATGTTGTATTGGGTGAGAGGTAACCTGGAATGGGTTACACATATATATTACATTGCCTCATGTTGCCCCCTCGCTCTTTGAGATCCTCAGACGTTTGTCTGCCGATGATCACGGTGTGACGTTTCCTATGCTCCTGAATTACTACAGTGGGGGGGATTAAAAATGGCGCTATGTGTATTGTATTGTAATACTTTTTTAATACTCGAGAACTACTTCAGTTTCTAGGTAGTTGTATATTTTTGTTGTGTGAGTTAACTCAGAAGGTTATTGAGTTTGTTTTTGCACTGCGTCTCATTGAAGTGGTGCGGCATAAGGAAAGCACCCACGTCTTTAGGTGGAAAGTTGGTTGATTGTTTCCATGTGGTCGGCGTCTAATCGTCAGAGGGGGAAAAAAACTGTGACTTCCTACACGTTTTCTTAAAACAAATTAAAAGCCAAATAAAACATTTAAGTACACTCACTGGGAGTCTTTCTTGGAAAGTGGACTTTTCTGAAGCTTTAAAGGTGCTGTGAAGTGTCTTTTAAATATGGTAAATTTCTCATGTGGTTTGGCTTGTTTCCGCATAATATGTGGGGTGATGAATCTTTAAATATTAACGAGAGCTCAAAAGTATGCAAATATATCGCACAGTGCAAAAAACATATGTCTTACCAAGTCATTTAATGTTTCTTGTCGATGTACCACACTGTGTTTAGGCCGTGTGTGTGCCAGGGTTAGGCCTCGGCATGCCTTCTATAGTAGCAGCAGTCGTTAAACTATTTTTAGACTCTAGAGTCCACGTTTAGCATCCAGTATTTACCTCGACGTTTGAAAGCAACACACCAAACAGAGTCCCAGCCACATGTTGTTTCTGAGTCTCTGTCTTCTGATCAGTAACAACAGGCTGTCTCTGTTGTTCCTACATTATATTAGAGCACAGTCCTCTCTCTGCTCTTTATTGATTAATCTCCAGTTACTATGTGTAGAGCAAAGTCCATAAAAGTTCATTTATGGCCAGTAGATCATTTGACTGGTGCCTGTGTCTGCGTCTTTAGAGACAGAATACTGTGACTGTAATGTGGAGCAGTTATTCAGCCAGCAGCTTGTTTGGTGCTCTGCTTCCAACGCTGTTACAGTAATGAACAGATACTGTGTGAGACCCAGAGCTGCAGGGCGGAGCTGACTCGGCCTGCATGATGCAGAGCAAACTCAGTCAGTTACCCCCCATTTTGCTTGTGTGTAGCTACTCATCTAGGATATATGGGATATGGGATTTGGCTCAGTAACAACAGATTGACGTGTCAATATCAGCACATTGTTTTGAATCTAATATGTATTTTTGAAGAAAGCTGTAATATGTAGATACTAAATGAAATATTCAAAACAAAGACATCATTTTTTCATGATTGTACCATTGCATCACTTGGAAAATTCTAGAAGATTTGTGCATAACTGTGCATATAAATACAACTGTTAGTATTAGGGCTGTAAATTGATTAAAATAGTTAATCATGATTAATCACACATTATTTATCTGTTCGAAATGTACCTTAAAGGGAGATTTGCTTTCACAGCATAATCCAGTTTCATGCATTTCTGATACCTGACCAAGGTGATAATCTAAGTATTTTTCTGCTGATCTCTGAGCAGCTACAGTGGTACAAAAGTGGTGTAAGACAGAGGAGCAAGCGTGACCCATTCACTTTCCCCATATCTTTGCATCACATCTAAATACAATTCCCTTGTATAGCTGACAAAGTTGGGGATTTGTGTGTGATGAATGCATTTTTTATCTGTTCAAATATACCTTAAAGGGAGATTTGTAAAGTATTTAATCCTCTTATGGGGGACATGGGACTGGGCAAATATGCTGCTTTATGCAAATGTATGTTTATATTTATTATTGGAAATTAATTTAACAACACAAATCAATGACAGATATTGTCCAGAAACCCTCACAGGTACTGCATTTAGCATAAAACAATATGCTCAAATCATAACATGGCAAACTGCAGCCCAACAGGCAACAACAGCTGTCAGTGTGTCAGTGTGCTGACTTGACTATGACTTGCCCCAAACTGCATGTGATTATCATAAAGTGGGCATGTCTGTAAAGGGGAGACTCGTGGGTACCCATAAAACCCATTTACATTCACATATCTGGAGGTCAGAGGTCAAGGGACCCCTTTGAAAATAGCCATGACAGTTTTTCCTCGCCAAAATTTAACGAAAGTTTGAGTGTTATTTACTGTACCTCCATGACAAACTAGTATGTATAGTTTTCGATCGTTTTGATCCAGTCTTGTTGGTCATTTCTGTACTGCAAGTTTTTGTTGCTTATATACACCAATACTGTTGTTTGTTATGATGATATGCTGGTGCTTGTTAGCCAAACGTTGTTTTGACATTTAGGTTTCTATTTGTGCTGTTACCATAAACGTACAGACGACAGTCATTGGATTACATCGGAGGAAAAGTCAGAATTTGGTAATTATTACGCAAAGTCTGAGATTATAAGATGATTTATGTGACGTCTAAACAGATTTATGAGCATTTATCCTTGATGGACAGAGGAGATACCACTGTCACTGGAAAGATTTGGCTGGTTTCAGCAGTATGAAGTCAACACATTCTGGTTTATGATTCTGAGAAGAAGAAATTTGAACTTGTCAATTGGATCATAAGAGTTAAAATGTTAACATCTTGTCAGCTGCTTATGTTTGGACAATATTTACATTCGGGACTTTTTTTGTAGAAAAAACATGTTCATATTTGTTAAAATGAAATATTGAAAATTGTATTAGTACTGAAACTCAGCTATTTGTATTATTTAATTATTAGTATAACTGTACTGAAGCGTTATTAATCTTAAATCGCTCATTGAGTCGTGGCTGTTGCACAGATGTGGTGCGATCAAGCATGATCCTGAAAGGGTTAAAAACAGAACTTAGTTTCATTCAGCTTTAGCTCGTAAAGCCTTGTGGAAAACCTGGTATGACGTACGTACACTGCGGATACCGTGCTTTTCTGGTCTTCCTGGTTTCTCAGTTACTCAACCAGTACTCCCATCCTGCAGAGTGCATGCTTTTACATGTAGCAGAACTAAATGTAACAGATAACTCGAACAGAACTTCCAACGTTCCAACATTATTCCTTCACATATAACAAAAAGAGATGGAGTCTCTTTCTACACCCAACACTGTTATCAAAGTGACATTTTGATTCTACCTACTAAACACGCACTATCTGCAACCACCTTGGACTTCTAACCACTGGCGCACTTTACACTTACTTTACACTATACATCCTATATACCACTTTATAGACTGCACATATGTACATATTACATTTATTTATTGACGGCCTGTACACACACTCTGTATCTTTTACATCTCTAATTATTGTTTTAATCATTTTTATATACCTGTACCTCTCCTGTGTTTCATTCTGTTTGCTGCTGTTGCTGCTTTGACACCTTATAAGATAAGGTTCATCTTATCTTATCTTATCTTATCTTATCTTATCTTACCTTATCTTACCCAGGTAGTTTCCTCCTCACCATTAACACATCTTATCAACAGTTCCTTATAGTGTTGTCACGATACCAAAATTCTGACTTCGATACGATACCCTGCCTAAATACCTCGATACCGAAACGATACCACGGCAAAAAATCTAACACACCAGGAAAAGTAATGAAAAAATATATGACAGAACATGGACCTTAAAATTCTTTTTTTATCAATTAAAAATGTTTAAAATGTAAAAATGTATTCATTCAAAAATAGGTAACACTTCATTTTACAGGTCAGCAAATTTTATAGTAATTAGGTGATAAATTAGCAAGTAACCTATTTGAAATTCCTTTGGAATTTCTGCGAAATTACTCCAATATTTACCTCAAAATTTATCGAAAATTACTTTATTATAAACATTATTTAATAATTATGCTAAAACATCATATAGTGGTTAAAATAGGGTCCTTAGACTTGAGAAGCGGCTGCTCTTCATCAGAGGTACAAAACCAAAACTAATAGAATCAATAATTGTGACTTATTGTCTATACAAATGCAACCTGGTAGCTAGTTTTAGAGTTTATTAAGAAATTTCAAATAGTTTATTTGCTAATTATTATCTATTTATCAGCAGACATGGAAATAAAGCATATCAATTAACTTTATATTCTTTTCCTGGAAATGTATCAAATAAATTACCAGCTGTTGGGAAATATAATTATTAAATAATGTTTATAATAAAGTAATTATCAATACATTTTGAGATAAATATTGAAGGCAGTAATTCCAAAGAAAATTCAAATAGGTTACTTTTTAATTATCACCTAATTACCATGAAATTTGCAGACCTGTAAAATGAAGTGTTACCAAAAAATGAAATAGTATGCAGTAATCTGATGTCCCCTATACTTACGTGATTTCTTTGATAGTTCATTTTATATTTGCAATTATTTTTGACACATTACTAGATCTTATGATGACCCTTAAAATGTAAAAAGTGAAAGAGACCTTTGCAAGCGTCCACCAGAAGAAGAGGTCGTGACATCAGTTCCTCTTTCATGGAAGTCAGATATTGGAACACGAGACTAAAATACACAGACATGTTTCCCAAAATCAAATTATTCTTTCTCAAGAGAACCGTTCCAGTCTTTTTGGACACGCTTTTTGTAAGATTGTAGCTGCATGAATGAACAGAACATGCATGAGTGTCCCGGAGTCACTTTCTCTGAGGCCTGATGTGCCCTCAAACAATAGATTAACTCACTAAAAAGAAAATGAAATGTAAAAGACTAAGTCTAAAATGAAATGTATGCGTTAATGCATCGTGCACATTGTTGTTAGGTTGAATAGATGTATAATGTACTTTGTTATCAAGGTAACCAAAAGTGTAGTTTAGCTAAGTAACAGACATAACTAAATTAGATTTTCCGGTCTGGAACAAGAAGAGAAACGACACAAAGCTGTGTACATACTGTAAGAACTCAGCTGTTATGTACACAGCTGTAACAGTTTCCATGATGCATTACACGCTTCATACTGGCTTTCAGTAGAAGACTGTCACTGGTAATATCTGATTTATCCCACACCGCTGAGGAGACAATGTGGTTGCAGGGTGACTGTAAGAGCTGCTCTGATCGGGGTGATTGATTTATTTAATCAGGAGTAAAAACTACTTAAGAGATTAAAAAATCTCTGTCCTGGCCACGATAGGCAGCAGCACAGTTACACGGTTGCAGACATAAAACAACCCTGGGATCCTACCAGTATTGTTTTATGTAGACAAAGGATGTATTTTTTGACGTTTATTTCTGTGAAATACAAGGATCTCAGTTAACGGTATTCAACCCTGCAGGGTTAACAGTTGAAAATCATTTGTTGATGTAGTGTTTCCTTTAAGTCAGACTTGGACTACTGTTGACTTCTGTCTTTTCCGGTCTCTTCTGTGCGTCTCCCACTCAAACACATATAAACAGACCAAGCCAAGAAGTGTGAGGGAACCCTGCAAGAGCACAAACATCAACCTGTTGCAACCTCAAATGTTTAAATTTCCTGTTCAGCAACACGGCACTCAATAAAACGTTGGTTGTTGGGAATGTAAATGACTAACACACAGGAAGGAAGAGGCACACTTCTCCAGATTGCTCTATTTTCTTAACACCAAATCCTTCCCGGGTTTGTTATTTCTCAGGGAAATGGTGTTTCACTGCGTAGCGTCACACCCCAAGAGACATGGTATGCGGTTCTACTCACAAACACTGACTGTTAAATGATCTGTAAATAGCGCTTTAAATAGCATGAACGGTAGCTGTCGCATGGTCACAAGGATCTAATCAGTCCGGCAACGCGGTCAGGGACCCTCCCTGGATTTCCCTTGAAAAGTGAAAGAGAAAAAGTGGCGAAGAGGAGGGAGAGGAAACGGTGCCTGTTAGTGGGTAGTTTAATGTGTCCCCATTATTCTATTATGTGGCTACATAATAAGGGAACTGGATGAACAGGAAGGAGATATAAAGATAGATAAAAACAACTGGAAGAAAGTTGTCAATACTTGGGAGCAGAGAAGACGGAGACAAAGAGGGACAGTCATGTTTTTGTCCGGGTGTGTCAAAGTTTATAGCTGGAGGGCTAAACAGAAAAGAAGGCAGAGACGGAAACAAGACGGGAAATAACAGACGAGGAGATATGGAGCTGGCTGCTGGTCTCATTTCATCGCTCAGGCATTTCACCCTCGATGTACAGGAGGGCAAAACAACCCCTCAGTCAATCCTGTTCTGTCAAACTGTTAGATTAAATTAAAAAAAACTTTTTAGTAATTTACAAAGCTAGTTATTTTTATATCTAAATGTGCTCAAGAATTCCCATAAATAAAAATAATTAAAATGCATAATTTTAATTGAATATCACCATGCCGATCACGACACATCATCAGGAAGAGACTAACGTGTTTTGCCACTGTTAACTAACTAACGTTCCCTCTGATGCAGTGACACAAAATACAGTTCTTTAAATGAAAAAGAGATGTGCGAGACAACCCAGTAAAAGCTCCAAAGGGTGTAGTGAGGAAATGACCTGAATACATTCAAATTTGGATTCCTAATCCAAATTAGGCAGTGATGGGTGAGGGTAAGCAGTTTATTTTTTCTCCTCTGTTTTTGTCATGTCATGTTTTTTTCTCATTTATTTGAGAAGGTGGTCCTTGGAAGTAGGCCTTAAACCTGCAGTAGGCAGAATGTTTCTGGCGTCATTGGGCAAAAATTCCATAATAACCTTTCAGCATATTGTAATTTAAGTGTTCTGAGAGAAAACTAGACTTCTGTTCCTCCTCATGGCTCTGTTTTCAGGCTTTAGAACATCTAGCCCGTGATGGGAGACTTTGCCCAATCACAGGTCATTTTATTGAGAGAGAGTGTTCCTATTGGCTGTTCATTCAACGGAGGCAGCTGTCAATCACTCGCCGATTAAATGGTCAAACTAGGCAGCGCTGATCAAATATGAATCAATATTCTCTTACTGTAATGCCTGTTTCTCTCCTCAAATGTTTTCAGAAACATCTTGTAGTGTACTGTTTAGCTGTAAAATGAGAAAGTCAGCCATGTTGAGATCAGTTGAAGAAATACCAAGCACCGCCCACCAGCCGGAGCACAAACTTTCTCATTTTACAGCTAAACAGCACACTACAAGATGTTTCTGAGAACATTTGAGGTGAGAAATAGGCATTACAGTAACAGAATATTGATTCATATTTGATCAGCGCCGCCTAGTTTGACTGTTTGATCGGAGTTAAGCAAGTGATTGACAGCTGCTCAGAGACGGCAGCTCGGCTCTGATTGGTTGTTTTCCTCCGGTCTGTGAAACCTTTCAGATGCCGTTAGGAGCACCTAAGGACACAGAGGCACATGATTTTTTTCAGATTACTGTCAGGATATAGTGACCGTTTTATAAAAATAACTTTTTTTAATCATATTTACTCCATTTTCTACCCACTGCTGCTTTAAGTTACAAAAGGTTGAGAAGACTTAAAATTCAACAACAGTGATTCTGAGTTTGAAGACTTAACTGCACCATTGCGTGCCAGTTCTCTCTTTTGAGGACAATAAGAATAACTCTCTGCTGAACTCCGGATGAGACTTGAGAGTCGAATTCTCTGGAGTGTCCAGACAAGAGATGCTTTTGTCGGGACCCAACATCAGCGCTCCGTTTGTCTCGCTCCGAGCCACTCCTCGCGTCTGTGACGGCGTCGTCAAACGGCCCTTTGTTTCCCCAAAACATGAGCTCTTCCTCACAGCTTCGCTCTTATTGACAGTGTATGAACATCCAGACGGTAACATGCAAACATGCAAAATAACATTTCTGGTTTTGAAAAATATTCTTCTTCTACTGCCGAGAACTTCCGCTTAAAACACACCTCACATTATTCCAGTTACATTAATGATCAGTAAACCTAATGTGAAATGTCTGACCAACTCAAATTCTAAATCTGCAAATGATGGAATAACACCACATCGTGGTCCAGAAGGCAGATGATGAAAAGATGAAAATACATGATTGTTGCACAGTCGTTGTATTTCACCAACATTTCTCCTCTTTACACTAAAAAACCTCCCATTTCATGAAAAATTGCACACAGCCGTTTCCCAGCTGACTATCAGAACGAGTCCAATTATTATAACCCTCAGGAATGCGTTGCGTTTCCGGAGCGTTGCACGCTGTTAACGCTGCCAGTTCATGTCCCTCTGGAGGCGGCTACAGTATGAATTCCACACACTGAGCTGCAGAGAACAACATGAAGTCAAACACCTGTTGCATGTCAGTCAGGGAGGCTGTGAGGTCATTGAGTACTCAGCAGAATGGCGTGCGGGAACTGATGTAAACTGAAATCAAATCCATGACGACAACACAGCAGATAAAAGTAATTAAGTAAGTAAAAGTAAAAATAATAATTAACATATTTAATTGTAATTAATCGCACAATACGCAACAAGAAACAGGCAGCAACAGCTGTCAGTGTGCTGACTTGACTATGACTGGCCCAAACCTGCATTTGATTATCATATCTGTATTATCAATCTATGACCTTAAAGGGAGATTTGTCAAGTATTTAATGCTCTTATCGACATGGGAGAGGGCAAATATGCTGCTTTATGCAATTATATGTATATATTTATTATTATAAATCAATTAACAACACAAAACAATGACAAGTATTGTCCAGAAACCCTCACAGGTACTGCATTTAGCATAAAACAATGATGCTTAAATGCAAACGCAACCTGCAGCCCAACAGACAACAACAGCTGTCAGTGTGTCAGTGTGCTGACTTGACTATGACTTGCCCCAAACTGCATGTGATTATCATAAAGTGGGCATGTCTGTAAAAGGGAGACTCGTGGGTACCCATAGAACCCATTTACATTCACTGATCTGGAGGTCAGATGTCAAGGGACCCCGTTGGAAATGGCCATGACCGTTTTTCCCCGCCAAAATGTAGCGTAAATTTGGAGCGTTATTTAGCCTCCTTCATGACAAGCTAGTATGACATGGTTGGATGGATTCTTTAGGATTTCTAGTTTCCTCTGATGCCAGTATCTTCACTCTAGCTTTAAATCTCACTGCAACCTAAACATCACAAATTACATTAATGCGTTAAAGAGTGGTGTTAAAACAAATTTGCCTGAACTTTGACCCCCTTAAAAATAATCTGGAAAGACTTTGAAGAAAGCTCAGTTTTAATTGTAATATTTATATATTATATAATATTATATTCACCAATATTCTCTAATATATATTATAAATGTATGAATTCTGTGTTCCAGGTGAATAGTGAAATACTGAAGAAGCTGTGACCACAGTTCATGTAAATGTTTGTTCACAGGGTTTTTCCCCTCGTTGCTCAATATGACAGTCGACCTAACAGCAACGGGATGATATTAGTGTCAGAGGTTTAACCACCCCCACCCTATCTCACTGTGGGAAGACTTACCTGAATATGTTGTTTACAGTGTTTCCAAATGTATCATCAGACTGACTCACAGTAAAAGACATAATCATATCTCTTTACTGAAGGCTCTAACTCTGAGGTCCCGGTAGTGTTGAATTTCTGTTAAGAGTTACCAAAAACAACTGCTCATTTCTTTAAACTCTCAGTTTTGACATGAAATGATGAATTGAATAATGAATTGATGAGTTACCATTGTATTTAAATCTTATATCCATATTTATTAAACCTGCATTAACTGATTTCAATCAATACTAATTCATTGATTTGGCCATTTTTTTGGAGGGCAAACTGTAAACACAACATGGTGGGGGTGTAACGATTCAACTAGTACATCGATGTATCGATTTATATTCTTACGATCCAACTACATCGATAGGTACTCAGCAAGTTGTCCTTCACGGGAGACGTATATCGATATAAAATCAATTTGAAACTTCAAAATGGATTATATGGATACTAAGGATTTGCACCTTGTATTTAAGGACGACAAACGTTATATAAAAGTGTTTTTTAGCACTTTTATTAGTAAAGAAATGTTAAACGTTACTCCGGTTCACTCTCCAGACATCTGCAGCGCGAGCACGCATCCATGGAATGCATGCAGACGAATGGAGCACTGGACTCCTCGCTCTCTCACATGAGAGGTAGCGGCGTGGAGGGAGATGGACACCGGTCTGCATGAGCTGCTGGCGCTGCGGTGCACTCGTCAGAGTTTCAGGCGCTATCAATCCACTTGACGAGGGCGGCTTCACCCACAGGTGCTTTCCCCGTGCACTGTCGTTTTCTCATTCAGAGAAAATGACTTTCCTTTCCCCGTCATGATATCTATGTGCACGCAGCGTCAGCCTCACGTATCCAGCCTGAGAGCAGACGGTCCGCGAGGCAGATTATCACGACGGGAGTAAAGTAAAAAACAAAACAGAAATTCAGCTAATGTTAGTCTAACGTAGTTTTAAAATGATTTTCCAGATGTCTTTATGTGGGAAAAGAGCCCAAATGAACACTGTAGGTGGACTACTGGATTACTATCAGCAGATTATTTAACCAGCGTTTGTAGAGGAATGATTCTGTCCTAAGCTGTTTGATCACTATCTGCGTTATTGATCTACCGTTTATATTGACAACGAGAACAGAAGCAGCAGGTTAAACCACTGTTCATTTAACTTGAATAGAAGTTGGTTTATTATATTTTTTGTTAAATATTTCACTGCCTTGTATCTTGAGAACTGAATCAGCAGGTCCTTAGTTGCACTTTTTATTATTTTCTAATAAAAGGTGTATGTATTTGCCATTAATCGTTGTTTACTTGTTTATATCCATAATTAATTTATCTCTGATTCCCTTACAAGAGGCAGCAGAATGCATGAAAACACAATATTTGTACATCAATTCTAACAAGCTTTAATGTGTGCATGCATGCATGCATGGTGTCTCTCCTAATGAGAAAGAGCGCCCTGCAACGAGTTACATACAGACTTATAAAGTAGTCCAGACATCCTCAAACACCTCTCCGTGCCAGGTGTCAACATCCTCCACCACAGGGGATCTAAACAAAAGGAAAACTAACACATAGGTGAAGCTCTTGTCCCATGCTCTGCAGTGTCATAAAATAAATGTATTTCATCCTACAACATCTGCTGTAAAGATTTCTGCCTACTGAAGCTTTAAAGAAGGGAGCTTCATTGAGCTGTGAGTGTGACTACAAACCGAGTGGGAGGGTATAGGGAAGGACCGGATTGGAACTGGGCCTTGGTCAACTGCTGGTATAAAATATTGATTAGTGCAGCAGCTTTAAGGTGAAATGAGTCATCCACTACTGTGACGACTGCCTGTCACAGTGTCTCACTCATGCTGATAACGACATGCAGTGTCTTTTTTTCTTTCTCACCCCAGAGAGCTAGACTATATAATAAATCACAGATGGAGGATTTTAAAGGGCAACCCAGACAACCTTTGAAGTTGAAAATCACACTGAGAGCTGACTCTCAGAAGGCAGGCGTCCCTGAAACAGGCTTGGGCCTCGAGGTTACGCCTGTTTAGCTATAACATAAGCAACAGCAGCCACGTAGTTACCTTAAAAAATACCTGCAGAACACAGAGCCTGTGTCCCTGCATCTGTATGTAACTATACGAAAACACAGGTACACGTGTGTCAACCAGAGAGAGCAGTGTCACGGAGTGGAATGCGTTTCCCCCGTTGACCTCGCCATCGGCCAATCAGATGAAGGTTGAATCAAGTGGGAGTGAAGGTTGGGGGTGGTTGAGGTGAAATGTTTCAGCAAACAGTCAAAGTTATGTGAAGACAGACATTTTACCATGTTGAATTAACAAGCTTGACTATCTGTTTATGTGTGTGAGTGAGGCCATGCAGGCTTTTGGTATCTGTTCCCTCCTCTCTTTCATCAGCTCTATTCAGCTCTGCTTCTCTGCCATTTTCTCACAAATATCAGCCCCCTGCTCTCCCATCCCCATTCTTCCTCACTATGACTCAGACTGCTCTCACGTACAGCAGACCACAAACAGACACTGGCAACCAGACAGGCCCAATCACAGAGATAATACTGCAGACAGGCGGCAGCCAATCAGGCTCCAGCAGGAAAGCTGAGCCAATCTGCAAAATGCATCAAATACAATTTAAGCACCAGCGTATCAGGCTGTATAATATAATTTAAGGGTACGAAGATGCACTCAAGCAGCATTGCTAAAGAAGCGCTTGAAGAGTCTTACATCCACCCGAGTCAAGGTCTTTTATTTTATTCTGAGAGGATTCAATAGGGCGTCCTTTTATTTTTGATTTGTTTTAACCAGAGGTGAAAATAGAAGCTGGATCCCTCCTCTGTTGTTAATCATTTATTGGGAGTAGTTTCCTTCGGAAAACTTGTGTAATTTGGTACTAATTGCTTTTCCTTATTTTGCTTGGAAGAAAAGCTCGATTTAAACCCAAGTTAATATTAATTTAGAGTTTATTAATTATCGGAAACTGAACTCTCCGTATAGGTTGAATTGTATGCTTGTCTGTGGACAAATTTCCTATTTTTTTGCAACTGAAGACGCTCTAGGTAATAATTGGAATGAATCAATTGGTAGTTAACCCATCGAACACTGTCTCTATTTCCCTGTCAATAGAAAATGATTAGGAAATTATGGACCATTAATATAAAGCATAACCTTTTGTTGTTATTGTAGTTGAAGTTATTAGTTATTAGTAAGGCTCTCTTGTTTTTTAGGTCAAGTTTAAAAAAAAATGGTCTCACTACAATGAAATGACTCCTATGGGGACTAACATCTTCACACATGAATACAGTTGGGCTCATTGAGTCCACAAGAGTCTCAGCTTTACAGTGATACCCAATTTATGGAATTCCAAGACACCAAGGGACCCCAGTATGCAGAAATATTCAAATACACCATTTTAGAATTGATAAAATAGTTTTTGCCCCAAACTGCATGTGGTTATCATAAAGTGGGCATGTCTGTAAAGGGGAGACTCGTGGGTACCCATAGAACCCATTTACATTCACTGATCTGGAGGTCAGAGGTCAAGGGACCCCTTTGAAAATGGCCACCGATGGTCTCCTTGGGTTTTCTAGTTTCATATGAAACCAATATATGTATCTTCACTCTAGCGTTAAGACTAAGTCCGCTACAGCCTCTTAAGACAGTAATGTCAGCATCTCAGAGGGTTTGATAATTAACACCCCCAAAAAGAGTGTAAAATTGCTTTTATAGCTTGATATGAAGTGTACAGTATGTAGAGCATTGGCCCACATTAGGTTCAGTATTTACTTTACTTTTTATCTTTGAGCTCCAAGCAGAGCTCGGCTGAGTGTTTCTGACTGATATCAGATATCAGGTACTTTGGTGTAGAGGAGAAATTAAACACGCACATACTCGCCCGGCCGTGATACTGGGAGTTTATCGACGGTTGGAAATTCATTTTCATTTCCTGAAATTGGACCTTTGATTGAAAAGACATGTTTTCATGGTTGCAGCCTGAATTATAGTTTTAGGCTATATGAATATATGCTGCCTCAAATGGGGTCATGTTCACGATAAGAGTCTACACCAGGGGTCAGCAACCTGCGTCTCTTTAGCTCCTCTCCAGTGGCTCCCTGTGGCTTTTTAAAAAACATTAGTGGAAATGAATAACTATTTTTTGTTTACATTTTTATTTATCATTGTTGTAGGTCTATGGTACGACGGTACGACGGAGTATTAGGGCCACATTGAGGAGAAAAAAACCCCCGGAGATTTCGAGAAAAAAGTCATAATATTACAAGAATGAAGTCATAATATTACAAGAAAAAAGTCATAATATTATAAAGTAGTAATTTTACGTGTTATTTTCTTTTCTTGTAAAGTTATGACTTTATTATCGTTATATTATGACTTTTTTCTCATTAAGTTATGACTTTATTCTCATATTACAACTTTTTTTCTCGTAAAGTTATGACTTTATTCTTGTAATTTTGCAACTATTTTCTTGTAAAGTTATGACTTTATTCTTGTAATTTTGCAACTATTTTCTTGTAAAGTTATGACTTTATTCTTGTTATATTACGACTTTTTTTCTTGTTATATTACGCCTTTTATTCTCATTAAGTTATGACTTTATTCTCATGATATTCCGACTTTTTTTCTCATAAAGTTATGACTTTATTCTCGTAATATTATGACTTTTTTCTGTAAATCTCAGATGTTTTTTCCCTCAATGTGGCCCTAATACTCCGTAGTACATTTGCACTTTGGCCCTCACTGCATTAGGCGTATATACTATATATGTAGACTATAAGCTGTGTTACCTTACCTTATGTTACCCACTTGCTAGCTTGCTAAGTTGTTAGCTCTGTGGCTTCTAGATATGAACAGTAACGTTAATATTGCCGTTGCTTAGCAGCGGAGTTCTCACGACTTAACCACTTGAACACCAAGCATATCGTGTACACGACTTCCCATGTTGTAAACACGAGCTCATAACTTCCTTTTGAAGGCACCAATATTTCTAAAACAAACACTGTAAGTTGCCTTTTTTTTAGCTCAAAGGGTCGTTTTCTCTGCATGCAAAGGGCTATACATCTATATTAATTGATAGCCCCTCTTTTAGTTTTTCTTAAAATCTTAAAATCAAGTTATTTCTGAGTAGAAATGCACTGTTCATGCTTTTTGAACATGCTATTCCATTTTTTACTTTCTGTAATCTGTATTAGAGTATATTATGGGAAGTGTTTCACAAGTGTTCTTTTATTATTGCAACATAGTAAAATACCAGTAAAAACTGAGTATTGCCCTCTGACTTTTACTGGCTTGTTCCTGCTAGGTAAGCAATATGTCCTTATGAAATTCAAGTCCTTCCTTCGCATTATGAATAGAGGGATGTGAAACTAAGAGAGTTTTGAGTGTAGAGATTCTGACAGTTTATCAGGACACATCGGGGGATTTCTCCAACCTCACTGTATAAATCCATACTGTACGTAGCAGTGATGCACACACATGATGGTCTGATTGCCCCTGACTATAGACCATTTCACAGTTGTAAATGTGTAAACATTTCCAGTGTGTCCCAGTTTATTTCCTGTTAGAGTATATGTAAATGCCATAAGCTGGCCATGAACATGGACCCAAGCTGTTGAAATTAGATCTATCTACTGTATCTCTGGTCTATTATGTTGCTCAAGTGGAACTCATGAGCTCGTGGTTACAACATAAGAAGTCGTGTACACAACATGCTCGGCGTCCAAGTGGTTAAGTCATGAGAACGCCGCTGCTAGGCAACGGCAACATGGGCCATAGCTCGTGAACTCTGAGCTTTCAGAAAATTTCCATTTACGAGGTTGTGAATACCATAAGGGGGGGGGGCGTTCATATGGACTCTTCTGGTGAACAAAACCCCATTCTAAGGCAGCGTCAAGTTCTCGCCCTGTTGAAAAGACCCTTAACGAGGCTCTGAATACCAGCTGCTGCCCAGCAGCTGACCTCTGACCTCTCTGTGCAGTGGGGGAAGGGTCAGAGACATACTGAGTATCTTCTCTCTGGGACTTTCCACAGAAATGTGGATGTGTTTTTGTAAATCACATTTTAATAGATGTCATGATCCCATGGAATATTTTGCCAATCATCCAATCAAGCTGAAGGCCGGCCCACACTAAAAGATTTATCAAATCTTAACAGATTTTCAAAATGTGAGAGATGCAGAACAACATGCTATGTTACATTTAACAGTTTTGTTCCTATAGTGTGTGGAGAGCAACGATTTGGACAAAACAGCACATTACACACTAACAGATCCCATTCATTAACAACAAGAGTCCCCACTAAAAAAAACGGAAATCTCGCAAACTCTCTCGTGATCAAACGTGACTTTAGTGTAAACTCGAATGGCACTCAGAGAGCACAGACCTCTGCCAAGGTGCGTGACTTTAAAAACAGATCCCAGCTCCCAGCTGGCGGTACCGTGAGGTGGTCGGCTTATTATTAACACGGTGTGTTTCCGTGTAATGTATCGACGGATGCCTCTCTCATTCAGCAGCCTTGTTATGTCGGTATAACGTTACACTACGTTGTCTCTCATCCTGTCACCTACCGCTTTGTTCTTTCTCACCACGGACGGCCAGCAGCTCCCGCACACACATCCACACACGTATCTCTCTGCTCTCAGAAGGAGGCGGAGTCACGCGTCATCAACGCACCAACAACGCGTCATCAGTTACACTGCGCATGTGTTCTACCCTGTGGTCTTAATGCTCAGACTGATCGGAATCATTAAAAAAATTCCTGAATCCGGATCATGATCCGGATCGCCACCAAAATCTAATGGATTGTTCATTGTGCCACACCCCACCCCTCCAAAACATTTCATTCAAATCCATTGCGAACTTTTGGAGTAATCCTGCTAACAGACAGACAGACAAACCAACGCTGGTGAAAACATGACCTCCTGGCCCAAGGCCTTTTGCCTTGGCGGAGGTAACAAACATGGCGGATGACGGGCAGGAAGAATTAGCGATGTTAGTTTTTGCACTTTGTACGCTTGTAATTCACGAAAGATGGATGGGTGAAGTCATGGAGACAAGTTAAATAAACACTCACATTGTTGCCACAAATTAATCCTCCACTTCTGAGCTCCATCTTAAAACTACTTTATGCTTTGTGCATTAGCTCACATATTACTTGTGGTTGTCCTTCCTTCTTCAGACAGCTTATTGGCTGTTGTCCTTGCCTACGTGACTGCGTCATCGGCTGTCCTCAGGGGTTCCCCGCACACAACCGGATATCTGATCGTAAATATTGAACATATAATATTTACGATTTGAGATCGGTGCAGCCACGATGGACTTCTGAGGCTGATCGGGGGATGTACAAACACTCTTAACTTACGTCACACCACAGGAACATCTGGAACGATCATCTTTAGAACCATCAAACAATCAGGGCTTTGCTGACAATTGTCGGGAGGGGGGGAATCGGGTAGCGTGTACCCGGCATTACACATACTTACTGTATTTGAAGTTCACATTTGAAGTAGCAGTAATGGTACTGTTTACCACTGTAATCTTATTGCTGTAATTCATCATCACTGACTAAATGTTCTGGTATTAAAATATAATGTAGAAGGAGGATAATAGGGGAAATTAGATCTAATTGAGGGCTCAGTATTAGATGATTAAAGTTGATGTTATATTACATGGCTGTAAGTCCATGATCATGTCTTCAAAGATATATGAGGCCTTTTGAAAAACTCAATATATATTCTTTCTACTTGAGTTCCACATTTAACTGGAGAGAGTTTCCAACAAACTTCGGCCTTCCATTTGTGTAGATGGAAGGCCGAAGTTGAGCGAAAAAAATATATTTTTAATTGTATCCATATTACTACTACATCATTAATAATATTAAAGGGACTGTTTGTAACTTCTTACACGTATAAATCATTGCTGGTCGGTGTCCCATGCGCGCTCGCGTGTGTCTACGCTGTTCAGATTCAGACTCCAACACAAACTACACGGAAGCACCAAAACCTCTTGGTTGTATCTAGTGAAGCCCGTCTGTGAAACAGTGTTGGCCGCGGTCGGAGGACACGGGGGAGACCGTAGATTTGGTCTCCAGGACCAGAGTCTCTGCTCCTCTGTCTGCCTGCTTGCCTTCACTCACAACTCGCTCCACCTCACGTGCATGCGCGCACACTCCACACTGCAGAAGAGTTAGTTTAGCTCTGAGAATATCTAGTGAATGTCCAGTGGACGTTTGTGCAGAAATAACTGCTGCTGCTCCTCCAGACCAACAGAGGTTTCCCGTGTCTTGTGAAGTGACGGGGCTCCGCAGAGAGAAACGTTATCGTCTCCGACCAAAACTCCGGCGTCTCCCCTGTTCCCTCCGGCCGCGGTCAGGAGGCTGAGGCAGGAAAAGCCATCACTAGGATCAGCACTGATTCATGGAGAGACCTTGGTCTGGTCAGCTAACATTACTGCCAAGCAGCTGAAATATAGAGTGATATTGTGCTTTTAGCTGACGTGTGTCTCCTCACTGTGTTGAGCGATACTCCTTCATGTCTATTTAGAGCGAGCACAAGCGCGAGCCCGATGCTGACTTTCGATGACTTAACGGCCACAGGTGTTGCTGTTAACAAGACATTTCTGATTCTTACTAACAGTCCCTTTAATACACGGCTGTCAATCGATTAAAGTATTTAATCGTGATTAATTGCATGATCGTCCATAGTTAATCACGATTAATCGCACATTTTTATCTGTTCAAAATTAACCTTAAAGGGAGATTTGTCAAGTAGCAGTAATGGTACTGTTTATCACTGTAATCTTATTGCTGTAATTCATCATCACTGACTAAATGTTCCGGTATTAAAATATAATGTAGAAGGAGGATAACAGGAAATTGGATCTAATTGAAGGCTCAGTATTAGATGATTATAGTTGATGTTACATTACATGTGGTCATAGTTAGTAGGAAGCATCAAGGTGTTGAAATAGTTGACCACAGTATATATAAAACATTTTATCCACTTAATTTCAATCCTTTTTTGTGAAGCCCCGATGTACTCACAGGAGGCATGGAAAACTTGAACGAGAATTCATTTGAGAAGCAATAACAACGCTTACGGCAGGTGATTTCCATCAAACTTGCATCTCGCCTGGTCCACTACCGACTTGATGTTACATACGTTGTTTGTAACAGCTGTTTTCCTCTGCTGCAGTTCTTTATGCTAAGCTAAGTTAAGCTAACAGTCTCCTCGCTGTAGCGTTATATTTAACTGACAGATTCGAGAGTGGTCTTGATTTTTTTTTCATCAACAGTAACTCTCAGCAAGAAAGAGAATTGGCGTATTTTCCAAAATGTCTTTAACATTTTAGATGATGCAAAAAGTTCCTCATGTATCAGGAGGTAAAGCTTCATTATGTGATGCTTAAAACTGAATGCAGATCAGAAGATGAAACATCTACCTGTCTGAACCACTTTAAACTAAAGAAAGCTCAATCTTACTTGAGCTGCCTTTTAAATTGTAAAGAACAGTAATGGACTGGGACGTCATCCTCTATATAAATTGTGCATGGCAGGATGCAGGGCCTTCTTACAACACACACACACACACACATACACACACTCAGTGTTATACACAGTTTCAGGGAGCGAGAGTGGGAGTGGGATTTGATTAGAACTCTCTGGCTGTACTCTCGTTAAAGGCACAGGGCTCATTCTTTTAAAATGGACCACAGGTTTCCTGCTTCATGTTCAAATCTAACTGCACGTGTTTTGATAAAATTGAACACCAGTGAAACCTCCTTTTTATAATTTCCTTTTTTTAAGAAATCAATCTTCTTATTTCCTTTTTTCATGGAGTTTTATCCCAATATTGAGAGATAAACATTACAGATTATCTGAAGACATCTGTATTCTCTTCCTCCTTCATTTAGACACTAATATGGTATTTGGGATGACCAGGGATTTTTGTAGGCCAACCAGGAAGTTAGCATCGCCCTGGTTCCCTCGACTAAAACCCAATGAGATCGCTCCGTTGGGTTTTGGATTATTACAGAATATAAACTCTGTGGCAAACAAACGTTTATGACACTTAGAGGTTTTGTTCAGCAAGATAATCTCCACAAATGAACCCCACTTTTATGATTTTTGAAGTGTAAATGCAGTCACCAGAAGTAAAAAGTTAACGTTAGGCTATAAACATTTTATTGCTCATCATTATTATCTCTTTTACTCTATTTTATTTGATTTGATTTCATTATTTTAATACAATCTGCTTATTTTTTGTAGATTCATATTTTTATTGTTATTTTTATTTCCTCGTATTTTATTACCTTTTATTATCTTAAATACCCATCTTTTATATTGCTTTCTTATTCAATGAATTTATATATCGGTTGTTTTGGTGTGCATTAGTCTCTAAATCCATTTTTAACATTCTATATTTTTGTCCATCGTCTGTACAGCAACTTGAATTGCATTTGACTTGTTTTAACGGTGCTATATAAATGAAGTTTGATTAATTGATTGATAAACAAACTACACAACGGTTGCATGAGTGTGAGAATACACGAGTCTGTAAAGGAGGACGAGTCAGCGTGATGACATTTAGTCGTCTCATTTCGACACTTGTTATCAACCACCTTTTTTAAGACACATTAAGGCTTAAAAATCTAGGAGTGGGATATTTATTGATGTATTTTATGTCGTAGAAGAAAACGTTAAAATCTCTTCAGCTTGTGTTAACCAGTCCTTATCTCAGGCATCTAAGACGAGGGAACCAGAAGTGCTAAAATAAATGCTGACTCATTCCTGTGGTACTGTGGAAATAAATACGGGGTTAAAGCTGGGTTCACCTGCCCAACTTGTATTGTATGAATTCAAGGGAAGGTGTGCTCTATAAACTTTACCAAACCTGCTCTACTTGCTCTATAAATTACAGTGTACACAGCGGAGGAACATGTAACCACAAATGATTACTGTCAGTTGCTCCTCAGAGGTTTACAGACAGCAGAACTGTGTGCATCACAGCCACAGGTTGGTTGGGAGTTGGGTTACGTGGATACGACTCATGGCTCGCTTAACTGCTGCATGTCCCTCGCGTGGGTTATCTTTCATAACGGCCATTTAATTTAATTATAAATGTCATTTATTTTAGACAGAGAAAGGTTAAGAAACGTGTGCTCATTTGTAAATAATAGTAATAATCCACAATTAAAACCCCGTACTATATTCATTCATGGAGCCATGCAGGTCACTGCATGTTCTACAACACTGTCCTCCACATGTATTTCAGAATAAAAGCTTTGTGTTAACAAATGAAGGAATTCTGTCCACAGAAAAAAAAACGCTTGAGGGCTTTTATTTTTAATTGAAAGCAGGAAGTGTTGATTTAAAAATAAATCTTTACTTTTTTTCATGTCCGTAACATTTTCTACAGATACAGACATTGAAACTGTAGTAATGTTGCTGGTATGATGTCAATATACAACACATGCGCAGTAAAATCTGGTCCGCACTCGTCGAAATTGAGCCAATCGCAACGCACAACCGCAGCTTCAGTTACACTGCGCATGTGTTATACCCCATTTAGGGATGTCACGAGAGCTGATATGTCGGTACCAAGTCGATGCCAAAATTCTAAAAACATGACAGTAATCAGGGTGCGCCAAATTCGGGTTTTTCCGTTTGGCGAGTAACTCTCTGAAGGCGTCTGCCCTCGGCTCTCTTTGTGTCGGAGTTTGACACACATAACAGCCGTCAGACGTTGGGTTTGTTTACTTTTTCAGAGATCCTTTATTGAAGAGAAGATGATTCACTCGTGTGGAAATAACTGAAAATTGAAAAACTGATCAGAGATCATTTATCAATTTATTTGAGAAGAGGACTCACTCGGGGGGGAAAAAACTGAACTGAACTGAATTTCTATCTTTTGTTGTTTATTGCTAAATCTCTGAAAAGTGGTGTTGTTTTTTTATTGTCATGAAAATATAACATTAGCATTTTAAATAAATATTTAATGGTCAAATGGTCTGTCACCACGTCAGTGAATTTAAACTACCGCTTGCAATCTGAGGATATATAGAGAGAGAGTGCGTGAGTGCGTGTACAGCCTCTGCTGTTTTCTTGCAGTCATTGAGCTACCTGACGAATAATTCACTCAGAATTTTCCTTCTTTTTTTCTTTTTTTTACCGTGGTATCGAATTGGGTATCGAAAATCATGGAAATTCACCGGTATTGGGATCGACTGCTAGATTTCTGGTATCATGACATCCCTATACCCCCATACCCCAAGACCCGTGTCCACCCGTGAACCAGCCTCCTTCCATAGGCCTTTGGTCTGGACAGGCCGTTAGTCCATCATCATGTCTTCAAAGATATGAAAGCTCATTTTTTGAGATGTTCAACTTTAGCTGGAGAGAGTTTTCAACAAACTGCTTTCAATGTGAAAAACACAGACTTTGTGTAGATGAAAGGCCAAATAAATAAAAAATATATATTCTTAATTATGTCCGTATTACTACTACATCATTAATCATATTAATTAGTTTGATTACATTTCTGTTTTGCATGTTTTGTTGTTAAACCTCACTCATATATCTAATTTGACATACTGTGTGTTTTCTTTCTCACCTTCAGGCCCGTGAAGCCAACCACGCCGGGGACCAGATGGCGGCGGAGCGGAGCAGCGGGATGGCCAAGAGACTGAACCACATTGGCCTGGGACTCGGCATCGGGGTCCTCATCCTCACCATCGTCTACGTAGTCGTTGCGATTAATTAAATCTGTTTCAACATCTTTCCCATATTTGCGGTCCACGTTCTCGTTCTACATCAGGTAAAATCACGGACCACAGGAACATTGCTGGTCATCAGGAAGAGTTTTTGTCACCTGATTGGCTAAAAGATCTTTGAAAAAAGTTATTGATATATTAATCAACAGTTGATGGCCATGTAATCCATTACTTTACAATACCGTAGAGGTGACAACGTTCCAAAGATTCCTTTTTTACTTCAACATGTTTTTGTGTTTGCAATTTGCTTCCTCTGTTATCGCACATCGAAAATCGTCATTTTTAGTTTTTGACATGTAAAATATTTTTCCCACTTTGATGCTTTAAGAGTTCAGCTCCACCACACATGTAGTCTGAAAGTATTATCCAAAGTTTGTGTTCGTATAGGAAACGATTATCAAAATACACAGTTTGTAGTGTGTCAGATTATATTTCGTGTTGAGTTTTGTTCAGTTTTGCAATTGAAAGATTTGTCTGATTTGTACAAGAGGCGACATAGTGCTGCAAAGTCCTCCTCTTTATTTCAGCTGAACGGGTCCAGTTAGCTCTAGATACAGTATATAAAGCATAGTGTGTTGTGTACGGCCTGGGTGTTGTTTGTCATGCAATGTCTGTACGTTCTTTTCTTAACCAACGCTGAAAAAGGAAGATTTTACTTTATACCAAATTTCTTTATAAATAAAGCTAAAGTATATTGAGAGAGAAAGAACACGTGTGCTGTCTGGTCTGTTTAGATTTAGATGATTCATATCAGAGTCGAGGTCAAGAGCGGCTCAATGATCCTTAATCTGCATCTCTGAAATATGTGCCAGGACTGGTTCAAAGGTTTGGTCTCACGCAGCATACCAGACAACAAATGTACCGTCATCAGGCAAATATTTCATTATGGACTTTCAAATATCGGTGTAGCGAGTCGACTACTATCGATGAAAAAGCCACCAAGAGGCTGAAGTAGGCTCTTGAGTCCAGATGCGTTTTACTGTTTACTGTATTAAATGAAAGGAATTACAAACAATAACGTAGGCTAACTGGAATAACTAAACGTGAAGTGACGGTCAACAGAAAATATCCCAGCCTATCTCACCCTCTTTGCCTACCTCCCGTGGTAAATGGACTTGCATTTATACAGCGCTTTTCTAGACTTTAAACCACTCAAAGCTCTTTACAATTTGGGTCAAGAACACATCGATATGTGACCCGGAGATCAAACCACCAACCTTCCGATTGGTGGACAACCTGCTCTACCCTCTAAGCCACAGCCGTCCCCAAGTCAACAGGTAGAAATAGGTGAAACCACACCCCTGTTCCAATTACCGGAAGTGATGTTAACCAAAAGAACGTGTGCGGTCTAAACAAATAATAATAATAACAATAATAATGATAATAATAATAATAATGATTAGTTTGACCGTTTGATCGGCGAGTGATTGACAGCTGCAATAGGAACGCTCTCTCTCTCTGAAATGACCTGTGATTGGTCAAAGTCTCCCGTCACGGGCTAGATTTATTAAAGTTTGAAAACAGAGCCATGAGGAGGAGCAGAAGTCTAGTTATCTCTCAGAACACTTGAATTATAATATGCTGAAAGGTAATTATGAATTTTTGTCCAATGATGTCAAAAATATATACTGACTACTGAAGCTTTAATACGTTGGCCGGTATCACGTTGGCCTGTTTTATGAGGAATTAAAAGGTCTTCAGTGTAACTTGCAGATACCCAGTTATGGAAGGAGATTTTGTTCTTTTATTCAGTCAACATGTCAGACCAGCCTGACATTTTAACTGTTTAATACAGAATCTTTTAGTGTCAGACGGTTCAGAGAAACAACAGACATGACGTCAATACGTCAGCCGCACTGCAGCTTTAGAGTCTGGAGATAAATCTGATCCGAGGCTGTTACGGTAAATGCCTCGCCTCATTTCCTGCTCTGCCGGCCCCTCCCTCGTTGTTTCCTCGGGCATTATTGGATGTCCTGCAAGAAGAAAAATACTCCTCCTAGCGTAATCACATTATTTTTTTTAACTCACTTCTCCTACGTAGCTGCTGGTCTAATCAGCCGCAGTGTTTCCTCTTCATCCTCTCTGCAGCCATATCCTCCATCGCCATGGTGACCACTGTTAGGCTGACAGCAGCACCGAGCTCCAAACTGTTTATTACTGTAACACACTGGCTCCCCATCGACTGTCTGTTTACATTTATTTTCATAGTCATTTTATCTGTCATCACTTGTCTGCTGTTTAACACAAGCCATCTGACTGGACTCAATATGGTCAGATAGTAAAGACGCCGTGACACCGGGATCTCTTCATGGTTGGCCTCTGTTTATCCTGATAAACACACACTGTAGGGAAACAGAACCTCCATGTTAGACCTACTGCTCCTCTCCAGCTCCTACACAGACGAATACAAAACAGAAGATAGCTTAGTCTGCAGCAGCATTTACTCTTAAAACAACTATTTTTAAATGCCAGTTTGTTGAAATCAATATATTGACAGGTTGGGATAGACATTATAACATTGTAGGAAACAAAAATATGAACAAAACCATAAAGAATGGGATGGATTAGGATAATAAATGAGCCAAAAGAAATGA
This sequence comes from Sebastiscus albofasciatus, assembly GCA_916701655.1. Lineage (NCBI taxonomy): Eukaryota > Metazoa > Chordata > Actinopteri > Perciformes > Sebastidae > Sebastiscus > Sebastiscus albofasciatus. The sequence goes on along the minus strand of CAKAOI010052175.1, from coordinate 22,009 downwards.
CACCCACCTCTCTTAATTTATCCTGGTGTCTTATGTGTCCAGTCAGCAGTCACTCCGATCAGAAACCAGTGTGTTTTTACAGTTAGTCCATGACCTTATGCATGTATCGTGCCTTATTTTTATTATATTATAATATTTTAATGCAGGCTAATAAAAATAAGTGCTAACTGAATACATCCCACCATTCAGTCAAGTACTGTTATTTTAACATTGTGATCATCATTCATTTTTATTTGTATAATCATTCATGTGATAGTCATTATTACGGTTATATTGTGTTTATGAAGACTGCTGTTCATATTGTTGTTAGAGGTTTGATGAATATATTATTGATTAGAAATGGCTGATAAAGTTCACTGGACCAGTAGCTATATAGTGTACTGTATATTTTATAGTGTGTATATACATGTATATATAGTGTACTGTATATTATATAGTGTATATATACATGTATATATAGTATACTGTATATTATATAGTGTATATATCCATGGATATATAGTGTACTGTATATTATATAGTGTACTGTATAGTCATGAAACAACAGGGAGAGGACACCACCATGCTTTGAACTTTTATTGTTCTTGGATCACTGGCCTGCTGGGGGAGAAACACACAGCAATGATTAATACATCCTGTTACTGTGTATACTGACTTTGAAATGATCACTTCCTTCTCTTTCTAATCCCCTCAGTATGTATTGTTCAGTGTGTGCTGTACAGACATCTGACAGTCTATGAATTGTGTAAAACACATATCAGCTGTTAACTCTGCATGGTGTGGATGTCCTACACATAACACTCACTACGATGCCAGGCTGCTCTCAGACTGTACAGTATCTGGGTCCTGATAAAAATGATGTTTTCCATGAACACCACATCACTGACTTCTTATCCATTATGGACTAAATAGGTATTTCCATTGACATAGGCTACATACAGCCTTCTTTCTTTCTTTCTTTCTTTCTATATAAATAATGGTCATAATAGGGCAGACCATGCTCAATTCCTGCTGTGCTAATTAATGTGTTTTAAAGAACTGACAAACAGTCAGATGTCTGTAGGCACAGCACACACTTTAAAAAGAAAATATACACTCACCGGCCACTTTATTAGGCAAACCTGTTCAATTGCTTGTTAACACAAATAGCTAATCAGTCAATCACATGGCAGCAACTCAATGCATTACGTCATCTAGACGTGGTGAAGACGACTTGCTGAAGTTCAAACCGAGCATCAGAATGGGGAAGAAAGGGGATTTAAGTGACTTTGAGCGTGGCATGGTTGTTGGTGCCAGACGGGCTGGTCTGAGTATTAAACTGCTGATCTACTGGGATTTTCACACACAACCATCTCTAGGGTTTACAGAGAGTGGTCCAAACAAGAGAACATATCCAGTGAGCGGCAGTTGTGTGGACGGAAATGCCTTGTTGATGTCAGAGGTCAGAGGAGAATGGGCAGAGTGGTTCGAGATGATAGAAAGGCAACAGTAACTCAAATAACC